>QGDZ01000159.1:0-31517 GCA_004367075.1 Fusarium incarnatum | reverse complement strand
TCCGTCATTACCGGGGTCTGTTGCACGACTCCACTCCAAGACTGAGGAAGGTACTTCTTCGCGTCGAAACGACACTGTGCCCATGATGAGGCCGACATGGACGGTGCAGCGGGTCCTCCAAAGCGCGCTAATACTCGTAAGGTCCACAGCCATGCTAGGTTACCCTGTCTCTTACTCCGCCAGGTTTTCACAGAGGACAAAATCATCTAGTCACCTTGCTCATGCAAGTCTCGACCAGCTAGCCAGTTCCTACTCCGCAAGACCAAGGCCTGACTCCACCTTTAACTTGATTGACTGCACCTACGTACCTCCTATTGAGGTCAACATAGAAGCCTTCCATCCGCTATCGATACCTACTAGTAAGTAGCGACGACAGTGTCCGATGTCTTGTCGCATCAACATCACGGTCAGACCTACAAACCACCATTAGTGACAGGGCGCTTTACCACAATGTCCTCGACCAAAATCGGCAGCAACTCGCCATTGTAGTAAAGCTCACCATCCGACTTGTGCGACCCACGTCTTTGACCTTCACGTTTCCTTCTCTGTCGCCTCCGACGATTTCGCGTTCGATAGAGTCAAACCAAACTTGACTTCAACATCACAACTGACGGGAATACAGTCACTTTATGTGAACTCAGAGTGCCCCTGAGGCCATGTCCGAAGAAGTCATATCTGCAGCATCCCCCCTTACGGTCTTTACAAGCACAGCTGGGAATACGACAAGCGTGCTTGGTTCGTGGTACATTCCTGCGGCCTGGACACGCTATGCACCTATATTAGATGACCTTGCTCGGGCTGGTCCGCGATTTGTCAAAAGGCTCGGCTCTTTGATATCCCTACCCGATCACCTCGAAACGACTTCAAACACAGATACTTCAAGTTACTTGCCAGCGGCAGCTGGGGCTAGCGCCATACTTGCCGAGGCTGGTCCAACTATACAAAACATCATGGAACCTGTCTTGGGGACCGGTGGGTTAGAGACAGCCGGCACTGATACAGCGACCACCATGCCCATGGG
The DNA here is from genome assembly GCA_004367075.1 of Fusarium incarnatum. Taxonomy (NCBI): domain Eukaryota; kingdom Fungi; phylum Ascomycota; class Sordariomycetes; order Hypocreales; family Nectriaceae; genus Fusarium; species Fusarium incarnatum. The sequence continues at coordinate 30,496 of QGDZ01000159.1, read as the reverse complement.
AGGACGTGTGCCTGTCGACAGTGTCCGTAGTTTGGGCAGTGTCTTTGGCTATGCCACAAGCAAGTGGGCTTTATGCTGCATTGCCATGGCCGTCATCTTGAACCGAACACATATATTCGCTGCTACTCGCCGGCGACTGCGACTCCGATGGCCGACGAGACTGTTGCTGCGCGCTGTTCCCATCGCTTTGCTTGTCATCCAGGCGCGCCAGTTGCTTCAATCCATTCAATGTCAGACCTCATCCGATTTTGCCGAATTACGATGGGGCAACGCGAGTAAGAGCTCCGATCTCATGTTCGCGCACAATAATCCTTTCCTTAATTCCCTGTGCTCTGTCCTACTGTTCTCCGCTTCCGATGAGGAGTCTTGCATGGCTGTGCGTATGATACCTTCGGATGCATCTGGCTCTGCTCGTAATTTATCTGGATCCCTGTCTCTTCTCTGGCCTTTGTTCGGAACGTTATGTCTGAGCCAGTTCCTCGAGACTGTCTCGTGTGCTGTGCAGGGTCGTCCAGTAGCTCCGGAGACAGGCATGACCCTTTTTGAACAATCGCTCGCTTTCGCTGAGGCCGACGCTGCTATCAGCAATCAGCTTGGCTGGAACCTATTCACCAAGACTACTTCAATAGGCACTTCAGCGTCTGGACTCGGGAACGCCATTGCTTTGACTCGATCCATGGTGCTGAAGAGGGTGAACACCTCGCCGGAGGTGCTGCTTGTGGCCTTCCTATCCTCGATGACGCATATCACGAGCCACGTTCTCGGGGTCTTCAACTTGCAAGCCAAGTATCGTTTGATTAGCACTGGGTTCTGGGGTCTCTGCTTCATGGCTAGCATTGTGTGGGCAGCTATATCCTTTGATCTCGATCATCCATCTTCCCAGAGCCTGCTACGATTTCCGACCGTTTGCATTATTGGTTTCGTACCCCATGTTCTCGTTCTACTCGGCATCGGCGTATGCCTGCTGATATATGGATTAGCTTTGTTGCTTTCGACTTTGTCCCCGCCTTCGACGTCGGATATGGCATCCATGTCTTTTCGTCAACGTCTGGTTCATGCTCATGAAAATATGCAAGCGAACGTCTCCCTCTCGTCAATCCGAATCACTCGAGAAATGGACTTCTACACGGCTTTACTTCGCACCGGATTCGGTGCCATAACTATGGCCTCCGAAGCTGTTTATTTGAATGAGGATAAAGGAGTCAGTCTCAAAAGACGCACCTGGCTGGAAGAGGAGCGATTCAAAGAGGCTGAAGAACTGCAAAGGAAGCTAATTGTTGGTGGCTTACCCGATTCACGATATGATCAGATCGGCGCGATCGGTCTGATTCCCGTAAAGGGAGGGCCAACAATTGCTTCCAATGGATACGCCCGCGAACGCGCTGCTCAGAAGATTCCAAAAGGTCGCGGTGAGCGCAACCTCCGCGCGGGCATCGGGGCGTCTGAAAGGAGTTCGCGCTGGCTCATGGCGCTTGACTTTCTGCTGAGCATCAACAAGCTTGTTGCAAGGATTGGCGCCAAATCGCTACTATGGTGTCTTGGGGTCCTTCGAATTAGATATCAGCCCGCTTGGCTCCTATGGCTTGCGCAGCACCGAAAGAGCACGGAAACCAAAACAAAGACCAAAAACAAAGCCTCAGCCCAGGGCCAACCGCTACCTAGTGGACCGTCTTTATATAGCGACGGATCCATCCCGAAGGAGACTTCGTCTGACATAGAGGCGGAATTCAGGCGTATACGCAGTGTTCAGGACGAGGAGAGTTTTGACAAAGAGTTATACAAATACTGGGTCAAGAACGGATGGTGGGGTTCCACTGATACAAGCGGTGATTTTGAGCCACTTTCGGACGACGACTTTGATACCACAAGCGTGATCTCACTGTCGACAACTGGCGATGGAATCGACGACTATCAGAATTGGGAATCAGATGATGAGAATGACGATGGTCAACGAACACCCACCCAGCGATCTCCTCAAATAACCCGTGAGAGCACTCCTTTTCAGGACACTCCCATGCAGATATCCGACCTAGCACGTCTTCTTCACCCCACGAACCCCGAAGAGCGCGAGGAGGCCTTGACATTGGCCGCCCATCTTCAAAGCGATGGCATCATGACACGGGCCAAATACAAGCGAATGGAGCAACTACAACGCACTCGCGTCCTCACAGCACCGGGATCCAGTCTACTGCAGCCGAGAGTTGACCTTGCGCAACCGAGCCGTCGTAACAAATTAGACTTGGATGAAGAGGAGCGTCTCTTGGAACAGCTATTGTTGTCACGACGGCAGGCTTCGGCAGCACGATATGCAGAGACGTCGTGGGAGGACGGAGGATCGGGGCTTGGTAGCGAAGGACCACAATGTGTGGTATGTCAAAGCTCACCCAGAACAATCATTGTCTGGCCTTGTCGCTGTCTGAGTCTCTGCGATGATTGTCGCGTTTCTCTTGCTATGAACAACTTTGATAAGTGCGTTTGCTGTCGTCGCGAGGTCGTCAGCTTCAGTCGTGTATTTGTTCCTTAGGCATTTACACATACTTACGACATGACTGCTGAGGACATGCGAGATGAAATTATTTAGTCGTTTTGTGTGGGCTTAGACTAGTATCTAGGCTACTTGATTTTGGCACCCTGAGCTACTGTGGGACAACCTTTCTACTACTTAGCAGATATGAGGTTCTTGGTCATTCTTGAGTTGCTAGCATATTTGTATCACAACCATGGAGTTTTCAGTCGCAGATGAAGCGATCATCTGTTTAGGACACGTTGTCTCAGCATTTAGTATATTATAACATTTTACATAGCTGCCCATTCAATACTAAAGGTTCTCATCTTTTGATCATGAGCCGACTCAGTCATCTGTGGCTGCTGTGCTCCGATGAGGTACGCCTTCTTCACAGCTGTAGCGAGTCGGCCTCCTGCTACGATATCCAACACGGGGATCTCTTCATCCCACTCGTATTGGTTTGCCATGAAATGAGCGTGGAATCGGAGAGGATCGCCAGGATAAACGCTGTACTTGGCACCAAACCGTAGGCCGGGTGTCATATAGTAACCAGAAGTGAGAAGGAAACCACACAGTGGACCTTGTGCTGGGTTAGTGGCTCGATAGATTCGTTCAGCCTCGGATGAAATTAAAGGTCCACTGGACGTTGGGGTGACGCCCATTGTTTTGATAGCAGATTCCTGTTGATGTATATTCGGTTCAGGCGTGTCACTTGCAGAGATGGCACCCTCATCTGTATTGCTAGGGGGTACACGCTGGCGAATCTTCTTATGCTTTTCAGCCGATTCGGCAGCCCTCTTGGCATTCTTTTCAGCAAAAACGTGTTGAGCTGTCTGCTTTCTTGTTTTAAGCGAATCAAGATACAGCCTTCTCGCTTCCGTACTGGGATTTTGAAGCACGGCTTGATGAGCAGCTACGTCGTCTACTAGATAAGCCACCTTCTTCTGTAACAGCGCTTCAACTTCTTCCGGGCGGAGTTCGATGGGCAAACCAAGAAAAATATTCTGAGTTGGTTGCTGAGGCGCCGTTCCAGTGAGACTACCATTGATATTCTGGCTCCGACGCAAGAAGCCAACGGCTTCAGAGTCGAAGACGAGATAACGTCCAGCGATCTTGGATATCCGAACTGAAGGGGACTCCGAAGAAGCCATAGGATCTAGAGAGAATGCGAGTTAGCAAACGCTCAAAACTGAGTTTGCAAGTCAAATTGAGGTAACAGAAGGAACATCATAAGTCGTCTTCGTAATTTTATTGTGTGTCGTCACAGAAAATCAGGGGATTGACAGATTAATAGGTTTATAATCATTGTGTCCAAAATGGGGGGCGGGATAATAAGAGAATGAAGATTGTTAGCTTACCTTTTAGATGGTTGTTGTTGATCAGAAGAAAAAAGAGAGGAAAGGTTTGGAGCTTGGAGCCTTTATGAGTGTTGAAAATTTTAGTCAGGTGGGGCCAAGCTGAGATGATAAGATAAGAGAAGAGAAGAGAGGATCTTCCACTGCTTTCCTAGGTCATGAACAAGACATTATAGACCCCCAGTCCAAAACAGACTGAACTGCAATTGGACAGAACAGGAGATAGCTGTTTCATTGTTGTCCTAAAAGTCCAGTGTATCCTTCTTGGGCTCGTTCGGTTTGGCTGCCTTGGTCGGCTCTTCGTCGTCGCCAATCGGTGGAAGACTGAAGGGTGTTATTACCAGCCCGTTGGAACTGCTTAGCTTGAAAGAGAGGTTCTCTCGGTTCCAGGTACCCTCCAGTCCGCCGCCCTTCTCGTGGAATACCGGTAAGCTGTGGGCACGGAGAAGTCCCTGTCCCTTATCCTCACTGCCAGGTTCCCGAACGACTGGACCTTGATGTTGCAAAGGAATTAATTCAAGAACCCCGTCAGATAAAAGCTCCACCCATCGAGTCAATCCTGTCGAACGTGGAAACAGTGTGACTGGAATCGTTACAAAAGCTGTGACTTGAGCTGGGAACTGGCGCAGGAGTGCCCTTAAACCATGAAGAAACTTGAGGATCTCTCTAGGTTGACTGGCGGCAGAATTGTAAAGTGTAGGCGAGAGAAGACTGGGCACAACAATCCGATGAATGGTGGATGGGGGTGAGTTTTTAATCTTGGAAGTGACCTCGGTGACAAACTTCTGGAATGGTGTATGTGTGGGAGAAGCCAAGGGGCCTTCTACTGGCATCGCATGTAAGTGACCCTTGATAGCACTGTTCTCAAGACGTTTGGTCAGGTCGAAACCATGACAAAAGGTGTTTGGTGTCTGGGTAGGGTTTGCTGATCCTTGAGTATCTGGACAGGCTCGTTAGCACTGACTTAGAGAAGATGTGTAGAATCGTGGGGGGCTATACCTCTAGCAGGAATGTTTCGTTGTCCAAGTGTCTCATAACGCCAAGCGATTTTCATCTTGTCTTCAGAGGATACAGTCGATTTAGTCTTCTTGGAGCTCTCAGGGTTGCCAAGCCCAGGAAGTTCTCTCCTCCAAGCATCACCAAAACCTAAAAGATGTACTTGGTGTCCCTGCACAAGCCCTTCAGCAGTGTAGTATCGCAACAGCACACCCCCGAAATCTGTTGTTCCAGTCTCTTCGATCAGTAGAGAAGTTCCCATGGGCATTCCGGCGTGGCCCGACAAGAGTTGGTCCAAGGATTGTGTGCCCGTAGATGTCGTCAATCGACCATCCAATGGTGACGGTCTTGTTCCTGGAGCAAGAGACTTTTCCTGTCGAGGAATGGACGAGGAAGCTCCTGGGGTCCCAATGACAACATTACGCTTTCGAAACGACATGTTATCTTTCTCTCAATTCTGTGAGTATCTGAAAAAGAAGAGGAAATATTCAAGATGTTGGAGCTTGCCTAGTAGACTAGTACATTGGGTACCTACTAACATATGGAAGGGAAGACCTGTGTGTGGCAGGGACCCACCAATTCCATTTAACCCCACCAACTTTTTCCGGGCCGTAGGTATCCAAACATTTTCTCTTCCATGCTCGCGACAAACCAACGGCAACTACCTTACTATCTAACTAATAGCTGCTGCTGCATTTCACGCTCGCTGGCTATCTCTTTTCCACCAAGAACTAGAAACATTTGCGCAACCTCTTCCTTTCTTGCAGTCTAAATCTGTCAATATGGCCAGCGGAGATGCCACCCTCTTTGAGGAGTCTTTCACCGTGACCGAGTACGATCAGTCCAAGTATGACCGTGTCGCACGCATCTCGTGCACGTCAAGCGACTCACAAACCGTCATGACGCTCGATATCAACATCGAGCTCTTTCCCTGTGCTGTTTCCGACTCTCTGCACGTTGTTCTGACCACAACGCTGTCTCTCGATGGAAGTAAGGAGGAAGAAAAGGGCTGGCGGGACGTCGGCAAAGGCGGTGATGCGCCAGCCACGATTGCCGACCTCTACGACTACGTGTGCCACGGCAAGATTTACAAGTTCGAAGAGACATACGACGGAAACACTATGTGCGTTCACAACCCGATATCAAGATACCTACCTACGCCATACTACGAGCTGAATGTGCTGACTGATCTTGACCTACAGCAACGCCTACGTATCCTTCGGCGGTCTCCTCATGTCCCTCCAGGGCCCTGTCAAGAAGTTGACTCCTCTGCGCGTCGACAATGTCTACCTTCTTGTTAAGAAATAAAGCGAAGCGCACATGATACATTTATCTAGGCCGTAGCTCATCAACGTCACCGCGGGCTTCTGCATCCCCGCTAGATCTAGGACATGTCAATGATACCCGAACCAAAACCACCGTCTTGCGTCCAACAAAATTTAAAGTGCCTCGATCTCTCCAGTTTCAGACTCATAGTGGACGCCAGTTGCTCTGATGCGGACCTGGAAACGGAATATCGCGGCGCACTCTCCGTTTAATCTGTTCGATCTCGGGCTCGTTTTCGTCAGTAAGGATGCCATGGCGAATGAAAAAGTCAAGCGTGACAAGGGCGCAGTTTGGTTTGAAGCGTCCCCCAGCAAGGTCTGTTTTGACTTGATCGACATCGCACAGGTCGAACCTTTCAGCTTCGCCGTCTTTTGGTTGAGGGATGACATCGTTGGAGAGCTCGAGATAATAGACCCATTGGCACTCAGGGTAAATAAAGCCACCCTCGCCGACCTGCCCTTCGTCTGTGATATAGATGTATGTGACGTTGCCAACAAATTTGGCATTCTGGCGGACAGTGCTTTCAGCAAGACTAGCCTCTTCGTCGGCCTCTCGGATAACACATTCGAACGGATCCTCCCCTGTCATTAAACCGCCCGCCACAGTGTTATCTAGCATGCCGGGGAAAGTTGACTTGTTCCGAGCGCGTGTAGGTACCCAAAGACGGACTCCGTAAGGTGCAGTGTCATCCTTGACATAGGCGACCATGTGGACGCCGTAGCGCATTGTACCGATCAGACCCATTGCTGCTCGCTCCATGCTGAACAAAAGCTCCCCGGTTCGTCCATAAACCGGCCACAGCTCGTTCCGCCAACCACGGAGGAGGGGGAACGTTCCCTCCTGACGCCAATAATCAGCCAGGGCCGCGACACGGCGAGTACGCTCCTCTTCTGTGGGCTCCTGAAATAGCGCGACAGTTCTTTCTGCTTCGTCGCATACCATTTTTCCTCTGACATCCTCAGGTACTCGATGGAGTTCTTTGACAACACGATCCAGAACGTAGCCAATAGGATATATCCCCTGACTATCTTCCCATGTTAGAGTGTACAGACCTGCTTTCATGCTTTTGAAGGCAGCAGAGTCTGTCTCGGCATAAGGAAACCTTGATGTGTGAGCTACTATTGCACCTCAGAAAAACATGGGCTTGGATTCGTACATATCGACTTCATCGATAAGATCGATGCTCGTTTTCGCCATCTTGATCAACAGACTATGACTGGGAGTCCCGTTCCAACTTCGTCTTGCTGATGGGACTAAGTGTCAAGCTTCCCTGTGTATAACAAGGTTATCGCCGATTGCGATAATCAACGTCGAGGATGTATACAAGGCTGGAAAATTTGCGGGCTTTTGTTGTATTATCCTTCAATAGTCAGACTATGGGGCAGAACATGTCTCAACTCTGCTAAGTCGAGCTTCTTTACGAACCGGTGATTGTTGATATAGAATGGTAGTCGTCAGTTTATAAACTGTAGATGAATTATTCTGGGTGACGTTGAATTTCTCCTTCCACGGTTAGATGCCCCACGTTCGTTTTCGGTGAGTGTGAGCTAGGTAGATAAGTTAAGTTAGTAAGTAGCCTGGTAAAGTCAAGGGTCACTTGCATTTTAAACATACCCATGTAGGGGTGAAATTTCTATAGAACATATAAACGTCCCATTTCTTCTAGACTATCGCTGTATACACTACCCACTAACATACCTGCGGTAACACAGAGTTTTTTTTTTTGAAGTTTCCGATTGGGAAACTCAATAATGGTTGAATAATCCTGACCTTACCCTACATCTGTGCCTGTACCTACAGCTAGTGGGCTTGGATATGAGGTCACTGTTGACCAGGGTGGATTATGGGTTATTAGGGTCCTATTCCACTTCCTTCTAGATTCACCTCGAAACGTCCACCAATCGTTTCACACCACCAACAAAAGAAGCGACAAAGGCTAACAAACTCAACACCAACGCCTGTTATATGGAAGCTTACCGCAACCAAGACTAAGACTACCAGGGAAATCAAACCAAATCAAATCATTCGCACCACAGCTGGAGATTCTCTCTAAATAACAAGCATTCATCATGTCGAGTCCACTATTCGGTATTGTCCCCGCGGGCCAATCATTAATCACGGAGCCTTCTTCAACCCCCTCCCCTACCTCACTTCTCTATGCTCTACCTACTTCAAAACCATTTTCTCATATCGTCGTATTCATGCTACCCGGCATCACACTACCGCCGAATACTGCCGCAGCAATTTATCTCGCCACCGCTGCCGACGTCGCTGCTGCTGCTCAAGCAGGCAGCGCACCCAATTTTCGCTTCCTCGGCGGCATCGGCCCAGGAAAAGAGAGTGCCATGTTCAAGGTCAGCGGTGGAGGTGAAGCCAGTGAACTGGTGATTGGAGTATCGGTTGAGCCCGAGGAGTCCGTCGGCCAGCGATTGCAGGAACTTGCTGCCAGCAAATCTGGGAACTCATCAAGCAGCCAGCCTAGTACTGCTATTTTGGCGCAGCGTATCATTCAGAATGCTTTCAACTTCCTGTCAAGCTTTAGCGGTACCGCAGGACCCGGCGGTGTAGAGGTCGTGCCGCTTAAGGCCTTCGAGAACTGGTGGCGCAAGTTCGAGTCAAGAGTCCGAGCAGATCCTAGTTTTCTCGAGAAACAGTCAGATTAGTCTATGTCCGCTTTGCGATAAGGTAGGCGAGCAGTGGAAGATGAGAAGGGAATCGCTGCGTAATCTAAAGACATCTGCGCAAAGGGCTTATGTGTGGTGGGTTGAGATGATATTGGTGATTGGGTTTTTGGAGCCAAGGGTATGCGGGCGTCATGTTTAGAGCAACTGCGAGAGACTGCCATCGATTGCAAGCCAAGCGAATATATGAAATATCTCAAAACGAACACTGTAAATAGCTTCTGCTGCACCTCTGAGTAAAACAAATACGGGTACAACATTCAAAGCACTCTAATCGTACCGCCTGTCATACAATATCGACTTCAGACAAATTTTCACAACGCTTATCAGATGTTTCGTGGTATATGCGTTCTTTTGAACGCCAAAATAATCCTGCTGCACCAGCTTTCCCAAGTCCCCTAAACGCCAATGGTAATTCGAAACAGTCCCCTCTCCAGTACGTAGTCATTGCATCGAAGCAGCCCAACCAAAGCCCCATCCATCAAAGGGCTATTAATCTTCCTGCACAGGTGTCATGAAAGGGCTCTTGGCACGCGTTGGACTTCCGTTGCGACTCTTTCGACCAGCGCTCAACAACGAAGGCGATAGACGTTCTCGACTTTCTGTTCGCACCACGAGCCCAGCACGGTCCATTGCTGAAGGCGGCCGAGTAAGCTCGTCAGCGCGGCCTGCAGAAAGACTGTGCGCTGCCAGACCCGATGCCCGCCCCTTTCGTGATCCATTACTACTGCTGTCCGATGGGTCGCTATCATCCGAGTCGACCTCACCCAGCTCAAAATCGGCAAAGTCACCCTCCTCCATAACTCTTTCATATGATGGCCCAGACCGACGACCGAAAATTTTGCTGACCAAGGAGGAGCCACGTCCTTGTTTCCCCGAGCGTCTGCGACGGTTTACCATGCCAAATACTTTCCTCCTCCGCTCAGGTTTACGGAGGAAATAAGCTGCGAGTAACAGTATGACAATGAAGGCGATGACACCACCGGTGGACTTTCCAGGCTTCTTGAGAATATCTTCCAGATCATCGTCATCGTCATCATCTATCCCGGTATGAGGAGAAATAGGTGAGGAGCCGGCGTGCTGAAAGTCTTCCGCTACTCCCTTTTCGACGTTGCTACCAAAGCCAACAGGTAGTTCGGAGCTCGAAGGAGGAACCTGTCCAGCGGCGTAGAGAACGATTTTACCCAATGTCCAACTCAGTTCGATACCATCTATAGTGTCCACAGGTTTGAAAGGGTCGTTGAACGACTTCTCTCCCTCATCCTTGACCGTGTCGTTGGATGCCCCTCCTTCAAGTCCAACTCGAGGAATGCCAATGCCATCGTAGAGCATGTTGATGAGCCACGACGCCTTGAAGCAGGCCAGACGCGCCTCTTCTGCCTTCTTCTCGGGTGATTTCTTGCGTTTGTCCAGATCGCTCTCAATGTCCGACCAATTGCGACTGCAATATTCCATGACGTTGTTCTGATACGTTGCCAAGTCGTATGCTTTATGCTTCTTTCCAAAAACGCCATGTGTTGTATGCCAATATTCAGAAACTCCAACAAAATGGTTGATATCAAAGTCGATGCCAGGCACATGCTGGCCGTTGACAAGACATGGCTGATCTTCACAAGGTTTATCCTTGCCCAGAAGAGGATAAGTCACAGTCAAGCATTCGTCAAACTTTCCTGTGCCAGCCAATACAGTCTTGTCCGATGTCCCTTGGACAAGTTCGCCATCGAGAGTGGTTCGCAAGCCATTGGGCATACAAGGATCAGGTAGTTCATGGGTAGCATCAGTGTTGTAGTGTTCCTGTAGACGTTCTACGTAACGGCTGCGAGCTTGATTGGCACCAAACCCGAGCCAGGTCGCGGTGAAAACTTTGTACTCAGCAGGGGATCCATCAAGCGTTCGCATGCGCACCAGCTTCAGGTCATCGGCATGTTTGGCAGATTCGGTAGCGTTCGGGGCAAAGGCAATCTGTGCGGATGCGCCACCCATATCCAGGAAACCGTATGTGTGGTGATTTTTGCCGTGGTCGTGTTCCTCAGGATGATCGAAACCACCCAGCAGGTAATTTGCTGCAATCCAGCCGTATAAACCCTCTGTTTCTCCGGAAATGACTTGTATATGAGCATCGCAATCAGGAAGGATGAATTTCGTAGTCGTTTGTAAGTAAGTGCACATCGACTTTAGAAGTGCAGATTGCTGAGGTTTGGGCAGTAAGCGCATACCAGCCGTCGCCATAAGGTACACAGGCGTCTCGGATATCTTGTTATCTGGTACTTCATCGAGGGCAATGTCGATCAGTTGTTGTAGATGGTCGGGTCCAATCTGAGACGGGTTTTCGGCAAAGCTAGAGACACCAGGATGTATCTTCTTGTTTTCCTTGAGCTTAATCTTGGGGAGAGACTTGAGCTCAACAGCGGATGCCTCCTTGACGGCTTTGGCATGGTTCTTCCATTTGTAAACATACACTCGGGTTCCAGAGGAACCGGCGTCAAGGATAACGCCGTATTGCGCTATGCAGTATAACCATCAGCTAACAGGATCGTCTTCAGGAGATGAATACCGACATGATTTACCCATCAGGGCGGACTACTGGGCGGGAGTGCCAATTGTAACGAGCGTGAAGGTAGCTGCCAGGCCAGATGAATTGGATGTACGATGCCAACCTGTCTCTCGTTATGGCGTGGCGCGATGGATATTGGACGGGGCGTTTCTCTTGGGATCGCTGGGGGATTCGAATCGTATATTGTGCAAATCTCAACAGTGACGGCAGTTTTGGAAAGCGGATCGCATTCGATTTAGTCGCGGCAAGGCTCAGGATTAGGTGAAGCGAATGTCGAGCATCGTCCGGATGCGTAAGCGAGTGAAGATTGAGAGGTTTGAAATTGGAAACAAGAGTCGTCAAGAAGCAGGATTCCAGCGCTAATGATGATAAGGACGGATAATAAAAGAAGGTTAGCGAGAATGGAGATGGACAAGGATCTAAGTGGGTTGAATGTCGTCGAATGGATGACTGTTGCGCGCCGCGTGGTACTGTACAGTTGATGATTTGGAGAGAATCTGCTATGATAAGGGAGTTGATAAGAGTGGATAGAAGATCAGTACATACTTAGGTAGGTAGGTATGATAAACAATCCGTACGGATAGGTACCTCTTAAGCCAGGCAATTGGTCCATAGAACGTCAAGTGGCGTCACAAGTGCATACGCGGCCTAATCCTACCAGATACCAATTATCATGATTCCAACATGTCACGTGGATATTTACTGACATTCTATTCTTAGATGCCACGATACGATACTGTAGTTTGATACGAAGATGATCTCGAACAGGGATGAGCTGGGAGCGTTCCCGCACACGGACATCGATGTTAAGGTGTCTCAGTTGTGACATACATCACCAACCTCAAAGTCTCCTGAAGATCGCTTCTGTTTCGCAATATGGTCAATACGAGTTTCTCTACCTAGTCCTACAAACGAATGAATCACTAAATGCATCGACCTTCCTAAACACTGGGAACGTTCCTTACCTACCTGATAATCCCCTCAGTATCGTATTGCTCTCGAAGATCAGAGTATCGAGTCTCATATACCTGAATGCTGCATCCAAATCATTACCGTTTGAAGGCCTTTGATCACCCCCGACAACGAATCAAGGTCATCGGGAATTCGACTACAGACCTCCCAATCACGAGCTTGATGGAAATACATCTTTGCGGCGTCTTTGGCCTCATTGATATGGAGTTCTAGATCGATGACGGCTGCTGCCAGTGCCTTGCTTTCCCCTTCGCTCAACTTTGGTGCACTCCTGACCCGTCGGGCTTCCTCGTCTTGCGTCTTATTGACTGGGATCGTGGAGGTGGCAGAAGTGTCTGGTGCGCCATGTGGTTTGTCGGGATTCAATTGTGTCCCAAAAGGCCTCGCCGTTCTCCCCTGGTTCTGTCTTGATGCGATAGTGCTGTGGTACCTCCCTGACCGACAGATTGGCACCGCAAGACGCGCTATCATCGCCGTTGTGCCAGCTCTCGCGAGAATAATGAATCGGATGCGACCCTAATGCTTCGTATCGTTTGGCGAGCTTGTTGTGCTGAATTAATGGCTGAGAGAATGACTGCCGATTCTCAAACATCGCTCCATGATGATATACTGGTAGATGCTGTCGAAACTCTGTGATCGGAGTCGAGATTAACGGCTGCCGTTGACGCTGGCTCTTCGTTTCTCGGGCCCTGGATGGTGCCCGCAAATCCGACTTTTTGCGCGCTCCCATGCTTTTCAGTCTTTTCAGTTTCTGCTTACTGGCTTCCTTCTTGATAAGCGCAACTATCGCTCCGGGCTTATCAAAGGATCTGATGAAATGTCTTGAGAAGCTATTGCCAAAGACCGACGATGACGACGACTGGACAGCCGCTCCCAATGCCAGCTGGGTTTGCACTCCTAATCTGTCGCTATAGTTCTGCCTCATGTTAACGTTTGAAGAGACAGGAAAATGAATATGTGTCGACAATAAAGCTAAATGACGCCGAAACCAATCTTGATTTATATGATCTACTCTTGTTTGGCCATTGATAGGATCAACAGGAACATATGCTGTGTTATTGATACACGCTTCTTTGAACCTAGGAATTTGGGTTGAACAAAGCAAGAGTGATACACAGCCAGCTCATTGTTAAAAGGTGGGTTTGCCTTGTTCACGGTTAAGTCTTTGATATCCTTGATGACTATTTTGGCGACTACCAATTGTTAAAGAAATACACAACGTGATTGTTAAGTAGAACAAAGCTTAATAAACGTCTCTACTACCCCTTTACATGTGTCTTGTTGGAACATCCAAGGTTGGTGCATTGTTCGCTTGGCTGACTTTGATACCAGATGTCAAGCCGACACCAGCCAAGCTACCGCGATGATTGATGAAACTGGGAGCAAAACTGTTCGGTGGCTGCCTCGCTCCACCAAACCCCGATATAGGTGCGCCTGTCAGAGTCGGTAGAATTGTGCCTTGCTGTGACGTTGACCCGCCGATGCCTGCTCGTCGAAGTCCGCCGATAGATGGCCCAGCAGTGTCCCCTTTCCCATGTCAGTTTTATTCAACTAGATTGGTATGGGACTCACGATGAACTGATCCTCCAAGTCGCGACCATTGAGCTCCTTCTCTTCCCACACTTGGATAGTTTCGTGCGGCAGCTGTATTCATCCCAGAGATGTCAATCCGGTGGTTTTGCCCAAATGCCAGGGTATGGTTATTCTCGACATTGTTTGGGGCTGTCATATTGCCAGCGTAGCCCTGATCGAGCTGCGTTGCCTGCAAGGTATGATCTACAGCATCGGAGGCAGCCTTCTGAATCTGGCCAAGCTCAGCCCTCCGTTTGACTTTATCATATAGCTCCTGTAATTGCAGAACTTTACGACTTTTCTCCTTGTATGCTTGAGAAACTTCCTCGTGCTTTCGTCGCAAACTTTCCTGCTCTGCCGCTAGGCCTGCTGTTTGTAAGCACGATATACTTGCTGTAGGGTGTGAGAGAGCACTAACTTGACATCTTGTGCTGAAGCCCTTCAATCTCTGTGTTTGCATCGCTCACAGTCTTTTCAAGACGGATACCAAGGTTCGAGTACTTGTCGGTGAGTGTCCTGTATAAATACTGCTGGTAATAGATGTTTTGCGTGGTCTGGTAGGCCCAGAAGCTAAGAGCTCGACCGGCACACTCCATGATGACGTTGGGACTTAAGCCACTGAGAACACTGGTCTTGTAGTCTTCGCTCGGATTCAGGTTCGTGATGACGGCGTCGTCAGGCTTGGTGAGTTGCGATTCGCAGGCAGGACATGTATTGCGGCGTTCGGCGTCTTGTCCTGTTACACCGAGTTGTTGGGCACATTCTACGCAGAATATATGGCTGATTGTCCCATGTCAGTGGTTTGCTGACTTGTACGAAACATGCATACCTGCATGTCGTTACCAGAGCACGGTCGCTAAGTTCTCTCCGACACTTAAGATTGTTACAGGTAAGTGCGTGTTCCATTCTCAGTCTGGCGAAATGAGCAGCGCACTCGAAGACGGAGTTTATGTGAAGGAGTTGAAGGGTTGGAAGTCTTGAAGTAAAGAAGGAGAGAAGTCCAGGGATTACGTACCCGCCTAAGCACCTACCTGCAGCACCTAGATGCCTGGTAGATCTAGTCGCTTGCATCATGTAGGTGGAAGTAGCATGGTAGTCGTGCCTTCCAAATGTAGAATATAGGTACTAGTGGAGGTTTGACATTTAACACCCTTTAAGAGAATAGACCTACCATTGAAGGTACTACCTAGCCAGGTTAGTAACCAGGAAGGATGATAAAAAAAAAAAAGGACATTTGAGCTCAGTAAGGCAGTCTTTGATAAGATAGGCAGGCACTTAAGTGTGAATATGTACTTTGTTATTGAAAGTTACTGTAGAAAATGAATCGTCGTGGCCTCATATGATTGTCGTAAGCTGTGATCCGGCTACCTAAAGAGGACGACCTGCGTCCCCAGGGTGCATGTACATGATGCCCCTATATAGCTCTTTAGAGCTGGGAATCGCATGTATTGTAAAAGTACACCGCGCAATACCCCGTTTTCGTCATATCATATCATATCATCTCATCTCATTCCATGGATATGGATATGGATATCATCACATTTCACCTCATCTCCAATGAGCCGTAAATGGCACGCGACTCCTCATACATCGAGTGCTGTCCGGGAGTCACCATATCATGCCCGTAAGGTTGACCCTCCATCATGTGCGGTACAGATACTGAGCTCCATTGTCTTGAGCCAAAGTCCCACCAAGATTGTTGTGTGAGGTAATTTGCTTCCTCGTTGGCTTCTCTTTGCTCTGCTGGAACCTCGAACTCGAGCTCACCAATGAGCGAGTCTAGATCAGCTTCCAGAGATGTCTGCAGTTCCAAGAGGGAGTCGGATCCCATCATGGGTGTGCCACTCTTGGGGAATGACGATTCGAGAGGTGGTGATGGAAGAGGGTCGCTCAACGAAGCACATTGGGATTGAGCCAAGAGGTTGATCAGCTCCTGCTTGTCCAGGGAGCGAAGTGCAGAAACGTCATGATTTGGGTAGAGCCGCCGAAGGACCGAACGACACTCCTCGAGAGATTGTGCCAGGCTATCCAGAGCCCTGGGAACAGCCAAGGTTAGTCTGGGCAATTCAACTCAATTGATTGACACATCACTTACTTTCTAGATGGAATCATTCGTTGACGGTGTTTATCGTAAGAGCAATTCTTTGGGGCTCGGCTTGTGATGCATTGGCCACATGGTAGCTTGCCATCGCAGCGGATCTTTCTTCGTTTACACTCGGTACAAGCATGGGGAGTTGTTATGCGCCGTGTGCCCGCGACCCTGGGCCTTGCATTGCTGGAAGCAGTTGGCTGCTTTTTTGGTATAATTCCCTGGACTGGAGATGGTATTAGACCGAGAAGCCATGGTGGTGAAGCATCTGAGATGAGTTGAGGACGGCTTACAAGTGTGAAAGGAGCCACCAGAGGCAACCTTGGTACTTGAAGGAGACATGATCAAGTTGAGTTGACAAGGAGGTAATGGTCTGCGCTAGGCTAGTCAGGAAGATGATCCTCTTTGTGTTCTGTTGTGCAAGCCACGAAATGGAAAGGGCCCCCAATGGAGATATGTATAAGGCTGGACGACATACTTAAGTACTGACAGTCTTGACCAAGTAGACGTGCCAAGTACAGTCGCAGCGACGATGTTACGCCCATTCATCCCCATCCCCATTAGACTAGACAGGCCAGGACAGAGCAAGGCGCCACCCCCCAACCCTTGTCCGGTGTACAGAATAATAATGCGGAGAAAGGAACAGACACTACGAATGGATCGTGGGGAACAGGAGAGGAGCTTCCTAATTCGTGGGATGAAGTATATCCTTGCACGAACCCATGAAGGTGAAGATCCAGAGTGTATGGGGTAGCGTCACATAGCATGCATACCTACGTACCTACCTCGACCTAGCATAATATGGGATGGCATGGACCACGAGCTATGAGCCATGAGCCACGAGCCACGAGAACCTGTATGTACTCTGCCGGAGAAAGAGGGGGCGGTAATGGATGGTAGTGGGTGGCTATGGGATGTGAAATTAAAGCAGGTTAAACTCAGGGTCCTTGAATCTTGGTGTTGAAGATACTCACTCGAGCTTCGGGCATGGCGACCCATTGGGAAATTCTTGCAGAGAGTATTTGTTCGACAAGGGACGTGATCTGCTTGGCCACCTCCACGACAGATCAGTTTCTGCGAGTCATTTCGTCTGCGGTACCCGAGGCTAATTACACAGGACAGAAAGAGAGAGGCAGACCGAACCGGTCAAAGTCTTTGCGAATATTGCTACAGTATCAAGAACAAGCTTGGTGCTGGCCTCGTAGCCTAGCCTAGTCTAGCCGGTATACCTATCAGGTTACCATAGTAGTCCAAGGGATCCTAGATACTGTATCCGTACGGATACGTATCTGTATACAGAGAGAGTTCAGAGTCGAAATGAGGTGAGGTGATGCTTCATTAAACATCTCCAGTTCTGAGTATCAGATTTGAGTCTCGACCAGCCCAAATCATCCGCCGTAATCCTCTCATATCCGGATCCGATTTAACCCAGTCCTTAATGACGGGCATATTGGATTTGGCGGCCCGAAGCTTTCACGGCAGTCGAATGATGGAGGGATGGGATGGATGACATTGACAAGAAAGCAAAGGCGAGGCCTTCCTTAGGCTTAGGCGAGGTTTTGGGCCAAGAACAGAACAGAGTAAAGTCAAAATCAAAGCCAAAGCCAAGGATGAATGGATCTCTGTAGAACCTCGGCGTGCGGTTGTTCCCTTATTTCCGAAGGTGTAACATCGTCATTTCATTTGCCTCTCCATGTTCATGATTGGGACGCAATGGACGGGTGGCTTAAGGGGCAGCCAACCTTACCTAGTGTACATGTACAGTAGGCCACGAGATGAAGGAGCAAAAGGGTTTAGATCCATTCAACTTATCCTGTGTTGTGTTACATGGTCCATGTGCATTAGACTGCCTACCTTGCATTGGCACTGCATTCGAGCCGCCCAAGTTGACCCTATCACGGCCAATCCATGCCCGAAACCCCTGTCGATTTGCATTTATCCAGGAACCACATCTCAAGCTTCCCTTTTTGGACTTGGGTCAATTTTATGGTTAAGTTGGCATTTCTCGGGGTACATACATAAGGTAGTCGAGAGATTTACGGATAGATTTGAATCTAAATGAGACAACAGGATGAACCAACAGATAGTTATTTATCGACCGATTTAGAGGAATTGATTGACCAGACTAGACTGTAAGATTGAGGCGTGTGTTGGTCGAGAAGCGAGATGGAAAATCCAGCAAGTCGGTCGGTCATATAAGAGATCTCTCTACTTACCTTGCTTGGTAGGTACCAAAACACCACCACCATCTTGATCAATGTTAGTTGATTGCAATTAATTCCGCCCTCAGTCAAATTATTTTCCGTCAAGCGCTAAACTATATTGATCCCATATCATATCATGCAGCTACATACAGATACCTAGGTATTCATCCGATGTTACCACTCGCCTCCTCATTGACTTAGTCCTACCTTAGTAATTGACTTTCATTCTTTTTCCTTTTTCTTTTTCCTTTTTCCCGCGCAAAGCCCATACTAACCTGAAATCCAAACCACCACCAACTTCAACTACCTTACCTTACCTCACCTCACCTCACATGGACAGGACAAACTCCGAGGATGTGTGGGCGCGTGTGATCAATCAATCGACCCATCGGGGACTTTTCACATACCACTCACAGAACTCTGGTTAAGTAAATCTGGGGCCTTGCAGTCAAGGATTTGGGATTCTCGGCCCGTACCATGCCATGCCATGCCATGTCATGCCCTACTGTACGTACAGATGGATACCTTGTAGTATTATTGTTACTGTTACAGTACTGTATGTGTATGTCTGTATGTGTATGCCATGAATTGGATGTCAATGATTGAATCACCTCCAGGATCTGCACCCCGGGTTTTCTCCTCCAACTCCAACTACTGTATCTGTATCGGCCCCTGGTTACCGACTAGGGAAGGTGGCCGGCTGGATAATAGGCCGACCCGACCTATCTCATCTTGGTTGGCTGTACGGATACAGTTCTCTTAGTAGGCAGTGGAGGTTGTCACGACTCCACGTTCTTCTCTCCATAACAATACATACCTCCACTATCTACCTATCTACAGTACTGTACAGTACGTATGATGAACTGTACCTGGCCTGGGGCCCCAGTGCCAAGATCCATCCACTTCTGAACAAACCCGGCCTTCTTTGCCGACCTTGTTTTCCACGTGAGTTGTCCATCGGAACACTTCGGCAGGCATCGCATCGCATCCGCAATAATGTACTCAACCAGTGTGTCTGTACCCAAGACTCCAGTCCCCCGTCCACAGTCCCCAGTCCAGCCCAATCCAGTCCAGTGACTGGATACCTCGGCCTCGCTGCGATGCAGCCAGTAGCATCTGGGCGGATGGGTCTGGACGCGACGGATCATTCGAATAGCCTCAGGAACCCCGTTCATTCATTCATTGACCGCGATGCACTGCATGCACAGCACAGCACAGCACAGCATCACCTCGGACCTGAAGCGCCACCCGAGTGGCCGTTGTATCGCTTGCCTCGTCTTCTTCAACCTTCTATCAAGCATACAACGGTCGATCGGCGCGTAAAGCCGTGGTCACTCGCTCACAATAGGACCATCTCGGCCGGATTCAACATCGGACATTGTCTATATCAAGAATAAAGTCAACCCTAAACCTACCCAAGCCATCCATCAGCAGCACCAGCTCAACACCCTATTGCTATATTGCTCGCCTCTCTTGCTGACGGTTTGCATGAATATTGACGCCGTGGAGGAGGCTGAGGGTTCTCGAGCCTCGAGGCAGCCCAGCCAGGTGTAGCTACACCAAGTTGCAGCTCGCCAATGTCAACTGCCAGAACAGGATTTTCCGTCTTTGAGCCTGGAAATCATGTCGGAATTCTCGGGCCCTCCGTCACACCAAGAACCTTAGTCCTGAATATGACCAGACACAAAACTTTACTATAATCCCTGATAGGCTCGGAATCGCCAGTCATGGTGGTCCTTTTGCGTGCCCGTCGATCATATCGCTGTTTCTAAAATGCTTTAACAACCCCTGTAATCTCCCAGCCCCGGCACGGAATAGTATAGTGCCACCTCTATACCCCATACTCTATGTGACTTGATCTGATAAAGGGTCAAGGATGGGCCTTGGGCTTGGGCGCATATGGCCTAATGGCGTAGTGACAGCACCCCTCAGATTCGGCATTCAAGCGAGTCCAGCATTAAACTTGGGCCCATTCAGATTAGCTGCCGCCAACTTTCGGCGTCAAAGCGTACGATGGTACTGTACAATGCAGCGTACTCCGTAGAGCCGGTCAAGATTCATGCCAAAGGTTTATTTCGATTTCGCCTAATGTCCTATTATCCATGCCTGTGATCCGGGTACATCAAGTTCGCAACCTGGTAAGTCCATCATCATACTTCTCTGCGCTTAGGTATAGACTACAGTGCCTGGGCCTAGAGCTATAGAGCACATGAGTTATAGCCCTTCAAAGTCGTGATTGCCAAGTCTGCTGGTTCCAGTATGCACAAAAGATCGATTGCTTACAGAAAACATTGCGATTGGCCGTGAGTTGATGGCGATGCTTCGAAAGACCTGCCATGCTTGGACTACACAGCAGTAGGTAGCAATAGGGGTCCTGTCGAGATTTTGAGTGGTATATCCGCCACTGGTTAAGCACCATGGCCAGCTGCAAGCGAGTCCATGCAGCAATGAACAAGATGTCTTGGTCGTATTCTTGGCTTTGGAACGACACTGCTGCCTGTATCCGTACACGCATGCTGTTCATCGCTAACAGAGGATACAAAGTAAAAGGCTGGACCCGTACTCCGTAGAGTAGAACCTAGCAGTTGCGGTATAGACTGTGGCGACCCACGACAGGCAGAAAGTAAACAAATAGTTCCCGAGAAGAAAGGTCGTATTGCCGTAAAGCGGTGAGTGGTAAAAGGTTCCGTGATCCGTCTTGAATGTGACTGTTGATCAACTTGAAACGTCGTAGTACGCTTGCCACTTAACGCTCTCAGGGCCCGACGATACTGTCTTCTATTCCATCTTTGTCGAGGCTCCCACTTTTCTCGCTAATGTCGAGCAATGATAGGACTTGCCCGTAGCCCTATGACTTGCAAGATGCGTTGTGATTTGATCGGTGCGGTCAGTTCCCCTGAGTTCCGGTTGAGCTCGAGCAGGCATGGCATGGCACTCTGGCTACACGAGCCACGATTCAACTCCAACTCCACAGTCCTCAAATAACTCGGACAGATGCAGAAGAAAGTTTCCGGTAAAATAGAAACCGTTGTAAAACGCTTGCAAACTTTCGGCAATGGTCAAGCTATCAAGGTGAAGGAACCCCTCGAACGACTTCACTGAGTCATGAAGCTTGCAACTCCATTATTATTCTTTCACGTTAGCGAGAAACAAAACCTTAAACTTTGCGTCTTTCAACAACAACTCTATGCATGTCGAAAGTCTATTAGAGGCCTCTTACGCAAACGATATGAGGCAGTGGTTCTCTGATCCCTGGCACGAGGTGTCGTGGAAGATGACATGTTTGCTGAGACCATCTCTCGCCCCCTTGCCCCCCTCAACCATCACCACCAGGGTCTCGATGACGAGCGCTTAGAATGCAATAACACTACAGAGATGCAGGGTTCCGAGAGGGAAATGGCCGTTCCTGATGGTATGAGTTTGACGTGCTGGTTGCCAGTCAAACATGGAGTTAGCTGCCAGGAACGTCGGGAAGCATCCCGGGCATCTTGACGCGAAGGCTATGCATGCAAACATAGTCATAAGCCAAACTATCACCAACTCCAACACATACGACCAAAGGTAGTGGAAAATACGGGATCCCGTCCGCTCTCCCATAGTCAAGCCACTAACCGGCGGATTAGTAGTTGGGTCGGTGACGACCAGCGAATCCCCGCTGTTGTATGTTTTTTGCCCATGCCGATACCATGTCTTACTTACTCGATCCGTGGAAAGACCGTCCTTTTTGCTCTTGGCTGTGGCAATATTATAGTCGAGGTTGAGAAGGGTGCGTATGTAGAACACGCATCTTATGGTCATCATCTTCGAAAGCCGCCACGCCGGTCACGGTATGGATACTCTGGGACGCCCCTCATCCTTCACAGAGTTGCTGGCCGATATTTGCTCTATTGCCTATCATTCTATTGAGTCATGATTCGTGACAGTTCCTCCCACATACTCGCTTGCTCAGATCGCCATATAGGCCATCCGCAGGCTTTAATCCTGTGCATCTGTGCCTACCTGGCGTCGTTACAACACTTCCTCGCAGAAGCTTCGATCTACAGACGAAGCACCTGACAGCGGCTATCGATTCCATCGAAAATACACGTGTTGTCGATAGGGACGTATTGCTTCGTTATGATCTTGATCATTTCCTGTGCAACCATACCGCCCGTGAGAGCTGAGACGTTGTGTAGTTCGCCGCCAGCAGCTCGTTCCACTTCTTGCGCAGTCTTACTGTAGCGCTCGTTGTCAGCGACTTGGGGCGCATGGCTGCTGATGAAAGCCATGATTTCGTCTGCAGTAGCTGTCTTTGAATTCGATGTCGCCAAGAGGGCGAGGTAAAGCGGGATAAGAGACAGGGGCATCTCGGGGCCAGCGATTGCTGCAATTTCATCGTTGGCCAGTTGCTGTTCTACGAGTTGATTATTAGCACAAGCATAGTTGATTATGGCTAAGAAATACTTACCAACAACTTGTTCAAGCTTTACTGTCTTTTCCTCATGAGAGTTGATGAGCTTGATGAAGCGAGCATTCTTACAAAAGAGTTCGACCTGATCAGAGTCCACATCCTCTCCCCCAGAGATGCTCCGAACAATTTCCAGAACTTCACTGACATCCTGGCGGGCCCTTTCTTTGTAGATATTTTGGAGTCTGATGTAGACGCTGGACTGTGCTTTCATGTCGGGCAGCCCCCCGGGAACAGGTAACCGATCATGCGAGGAATAGAAGCGTTTGACCGCCTCTGCGATGATCCAGAAACTGGACTTGATCTCATCCTGGAACATAATTAGTATCATACACCCGGGAAATGATGGCCATATGCTTACAGGATCCTGATGGATGTAGTCAAAAACCTGCTGGAGTGAATTTGGAAGTGATGGAGCTACAACATGCTTCATAACAGCAGCTATAGCTTCTTCGAAATTCTCTTCTCCTCCTTCAGGGTTGTTAGTCCTCATAGCTTCGGATACGGTCTTGCGGAACGATGTCTTGTCGGCATAGCTGGTAGGATAGGCGCCATCATGCGTTTGTTGCCACTGCTCGAGGTAATGGAGAAGGATTACCACCAGAGGCAAGTGCCCGTGTTCATGGTTATCCAAACCGTCAATGTTCTCAGTCATGCCCCTTGAAAAATCGACGAGTTCAGACCAGGGGGCAAGAAGTCTCAGATCGGTGGTAGCAGTCTCGTCAGGGTGAGTATCCACGATCGGAAATGTCCCTGGAAGAGTGGACTTGAAGTAAGAGTAGTATCCCACAGAGTGCACTGCAATTGTAGGAATCCTGTGCTGGTGGGCATAGTTCTGTATGGACTGGACCTGGTCTTCAGGCAGGGGTAGTGCATACAGAATCATGGTAAATGTAGGTGAATTACTGAGAAGGCCGTCGAGATTGAAGGGTTGCTCCTGCGGGTTGTCAGCGGAAGTATATAATAGTTTTCTGGGATAACTCTTCTACCTCATGCTTTGGATACCATTCGCCTTGTACTTCTGGGTTTAGCTCTAACAAAAAGTTGGTACAGGCTTCGGCTCTCGACTTGCCCAGCCAGCTATCGTCGACAAAGAAGTTGACGCCCAGATCTTCATGAGTCACGGCGCTCTTGTCTGCAATGGTGAATTTTCCAATACCGGGCAACACAAGATTCTTGAGGGTTTCGACACCGACAGTGCCAGCACCAGAGTTGATGAGTAGGATGTTGGCCGACTCTAGAGCAGCCTGACCAGACGCAGCCCACAAGCGGAGCTGACGGTCGTATTTCCGCTCCTTCTCTGAAGGTCCATGGAGGGCCGGGGGAGTTTGAGACATGACATCGGCCATGATTGAGTTGATCGAGGGGGGATCTTGTGAATGTGAGGGTGTGGGTTTTGATCCTAGCACGTCTGACAGTGCGCAGTCAGAATATGGACAAACGAGTGTTGCGTGCGTCCAAGCGGCAAGGTTCTGATATAAATTCCGTAGGTAATTTCTGAAGAAAGGAGCCGATTGTAATGACGGTGATGGTGTTGATGTTGATGTTTAAGGTCTCTCAGCTACCTGAGTACTAAGGTAAGCTACACGCACTTAGTACTAGGTACCTAAGGTTTCATGGATGCCTACCCGTACTCCAAGCTGGTAGGACCGAGACCGAACATCGGCGGGGCTGAATTGGTGGAAGCTTGAGCATGGACCCCACTACGGATGTACTTTAGGTAGGTAGTGACTGTAATGGCGCTACCTACAGTACGTCACCCTTCAGTGACTGATCAGCTCAAGTCAACAAAGTTAATTGGTTCAATTATGAAGAGCTGTAGGGTGAGCAAAGCAGGCAGGATTAGCACTTAGTTTGGCCGTAGCAATAGAACTGAGGTAGCAGGTGAGCAGAGTTTACTCCATGAGTATGACAAGGAAAAAGTGAAACGAAACCTAGGTATGGAGCACGTGTATGATTACCCTGGCTTAGGAAGAGAGCCGCCATGATGGTGATTTACACCGTCGACAGCCTTTTCCTTGAGACAAACGTTGAGGACGGTTATGGAATATGCCACAAGTGCATACAAAATCTCCGAGATCGACAACTGCTATAGACAAGGTGTGAGTAATAGACAGGTAGGTAGATGAACCTTGCACAGCCTTTGTCGAGGAACCTTTGATTATCAGCTTCCTTCGAAAGAATTTTCTTTTCCTGTCTCATCTCATATTGGGCAAATATGAACCAAAACAAGAAACTCCGTCACTGCAACAAATCTCATCCTGCAGCCTTCAGACAGGATGCATGACCCGGGGTAATCCTACGTGACCTATGCACCAATAAATGGACAGAAACTTTGTAGTTAATTACTAATTTAGAGAGAAGCGAATGCGAGATGCGAGAGTGGGTCGTGAAGCTGATCTCCTCTAGCTTCTTACATCCAGAGACCATTGGTCTCCAGTCATCGTTTCGATGATGCCCATAAGGTCTCGCATTTGACATTTCGGACTATCTAGTTATGGATATCCATGCGATGCTGGCGTTCTGTATCGCTCATCAAAACTGAGAGATCGGTCAAGCCTACGGGTATGCTTATTTTGCAGTCAGCCTCCAAGTCATATATATACATGTATGTATGTATATGGAAACTGTTACATGATGTTATGATACTCTCTTATATCGCAAGTGAACCTATATCAATAAGGTGGTATTCGTTATAATACACCGACGGCCTTTGATAGCCACTGCACTGATTCAGGTCCATCACCCGCCTGCCAGTGCTGCATCTGATCAGTGATTCGATGCGCCACTACTGAATATTATCATCCATTCACCCAAGCTCCCCACCTACGAATTTAGCTGCAACCAAACCTGTTGCTATTCCCCGTTCTTTCTCAGAGGGAGGTTTGCTTTCCATCTCCATCTTGAACGTCGCAATGGATGAACAAGTTACGGATCGCACCATGTCCACCAAAGGCGATGACAGATCGGTAGAAACACCAGCATCTCAGGTAAATGCTTCTGCCGATAGTTCTGTCTGCGATGAGCTACGAGAGCCTTCTATCCCACCAGTTCGCTTCTGGACCTTGTCTGTTGGGTATGTGATAGTCACTGCCCTGTCCGCTCATATTGCTAACGCACCTGTTATCCAAGAGTCTTTCTAGGTCTATTCCTGTCTATGATAGACACATCTATCGTTGCTACCAGTCTTCACAGTATCGGTGTTGACTTTCAAGTCCTCCAGGATGTCAACTGGGTCGCCCTTGCCTACACTCTTGCTTATCTAGGATGTGCCATCGTCTTTGCTCGCATATCCGACATTGTTGGACGTCGTGATGCCTTCATTGCAGCCTACATAATCTTCTTTGTGTTCTCTCTGGCGTGTGGTTTCGCTCAGACCCTCAATCAACTCATTGCCTTTCGTGCTTTGCAGGGTGTTGGCGGCTCAGGTATGCATAACCATCTTCCGCTGTGGCCTACAAGTCTAACCAAGGCAGGGTTGTACGCTCTTACGATGATCATGATGCCAGAATTGAGTCCAGACAATCTCAAGCAACACATGGCAGCTATGGTTGGTTTGGTCATTACCGTCTCAGGCGTCCTTGGGCCTGTACTTGGTGGTATCTTGACACATTACTCTTCCTGGAGGTGGGTGTTTTGGATCAAGTAAGCCCCTTGCTACTACATATCTACGTATTGAGCTAACAGAAGAAAATCCAGTGGACCGGTTGGATTCGTATCTCTTGCAATTTTCGTTTTCGCCTGGCCCAAGGCTGGATACCTGCCATCCCAACAAAGACGTACTTGGAAGGAACTTGACTTGCTAGGATCGTTGCTTGCTATCGCTGCCGCGGTTCTCATTGTCTTCTCTTTTCAGAATGCCGGGACCGAACCATCCAATCGAGGATGGAACACCGCCATGTTCATTGCCCCCCTGATCTGTGGTCTGTTCGCTTGCGGTTTGTTGGTGTCATGGCAGATCTTTATTCAACATCGCTGGTACGATCGATTTGCACCGGCCTTCCCAGTTAATATCTTTCGAAGCAGGGTCTACTCCACTGCTGTCATCAACACACTTCTTAACGGGTTCCCCTACCTACTGCTCATCTATGCGATCCCATTGCGCTTTCAAGTCGTCAGCGGTAAGTCAGCCCTTGTTGCAGGCGTCATGTTGCTTCCCATGCTGGGATCCTCAGCCATCGGCAGCATAGTAGCAGGCAAGATCAACAACACAAAGAACTACACTTTTGAGTCACTGCTGATTGGATCATGTTTCATGACGCTGGGTTGCGGTTTGCTTGTTTCGCTGTCACATGAGGCGGAAGATGCTAAGCTGCTGGGCTATATGACGTTCTGCGGTCTTGGTTTCGGCTTAACTGTCGCTTCGTCGACCATGTTGTCGATGGTTGAAGTGCCCATTCGGGACTATGGTGAGTGCCGCCACTTCAAGACAAGGGATGATGCTAACAATCACCAGCACCTGCCCAAGGAATTCTATCCCAGGTGCGACTCTTGGGCGGCAGCCTGGGCATAGCGACCTCGTCGGCTCTACTCAATGAGAAGAGTTCACAATACCTCGCTGGCATTCTGACTCCCCACGAGCAAGCGACGATTGGCAGCTCTGAAACCCCACTTTCCAACTCACAGTGGTCGGCTGTTCGTTATACCTACGCTGACGCATTCAAGATAGAAATGCAGGTAGCAACTGCCGTTGCAGCTTGTTCTGTCATTTCCGCATTTGGTGCGTTCCGCAAGCAGCGTCTCTTGATAGCAGAACAGCGAGCAGCGGTTGTGGCAGAAGAGGCTACTCGCCGTCGCGGTCAAGGTAGATAAGTCGCCTGGGTAATCTCTATTTTGGATCAAATACCATTCAGGATAGTACGTCAAGGCTTTGGCAATGTTTGCAATGATCTTGATCGAATCTTGACTAAAGACCGCGAAGAGAGGAGACCGACCCTTTTAATAGTTTGAGGATGCTCTCCACAATAGTTATAATCGAACTGCCTGCTGTAATACCTCAGGTATCGAGCATCGGCTCAATAGGGAAATCTTGGATTGTCTCATAACTTCGTGAGAATATGCCCATCCACCGGGTTAGATCACGAGATGGGCTGGCCTGCAATTTTGCAGTCACAGTCGATAAGATGGTACACGTTAAGAATATTGTCTTTAAATTCGTGGTAATTGTATTTCCCTACGTACCATCATCTGTAGTGCTGCTTTCCTCCTTGCTTGTATCTCGAAACATATCAGCTGCCGCCGCACTTGGCTGTCGCGGTCTCATATCATTTAGTGCCTCGCTCTCCTCGTCAATTCCATCATCCCCGTCGTCTCCATCGTCGTTGTCTGAAGCGTCTGGTGATTCGGCCAAGTTATGCTGCAATGAAGCCATAAAGTGCCCTGCTGCCCCGAACTTGGAAATACCCTCCTTATGGGGTAAAGTTGAGTACATCCTGTGGGCTTCATCCAAGCATCGTCGCGCTTGAATATGTCTAGACTGCTGAAGCCAAGCATCTGCACTAAGAATACTCCATGTTGCTGACTTGCGGCGACGTGAACCCCAGTGCCAGCTTCCGACACCTTCCTTGGAACCGTAGCAAACAGCGAGACGTTCCTTTATCAAGGCGTCGCCTACGATACCCGAAATCTTGGACTCAAGAAGCCTCACTCCCCATCGGCCAGCGTCATCAATATTCGTACCGTTTCGCAACCGCAATAGTTCAAGGCCGAGCAGCAAGCTTCTCAAAGCCCCGTAGGGAGCACTGCATCGGGTATTATAGGAATAGAATGCGGCCTCCAGCATTTGGTCAATTGTTTCAGCGCGATTCTTTGACGACATTTGTTGAGGGAATATCAAAAGACTCAAAGCAGCCATTTCGTTGGCCGCGGCATGATGTTTCCAGGCCTTAGAATCACTAAAGTCGGATCTCAAAAGGTCATACGTCGAATGTGCCAGTTTCCAATCCCTTAACATAAAGGCATAATCTGCCAACTTCCGCATGATGGCCTCAGGGGCTTCTGAGCCATAGTATCCAGCAGCATTATAGTTGTCTCTAGAGTTGCTGGTGCCACCTGTTGAATTCCTTGAGCTGCCGCCGAATGCCCATTTCCTCGACAGATTCATGAAGCGGCCTGTGATGCCTCTGCGTCTTGAGGCAACCTGATCATTCCAGATAGAGACATTGCGCTCCATTTGGGGTATAATAGACATGGTCACCATTTCACGCACAAACGTACGAATGGCAGTAGCATCAGATTCGAATATGTAGCGTGTCGGATCCTCAAAGTCCTCATCATCCTCACTCTGGCGGATATCCTCGAGTTCTTCGTGAGCTGACATCCAGTCGCTGCGGGGTAATGGAATGCTGTCATCGTCGGTCTCTGCACTCTGGCTGCTCCTCAATCGTAGAAGGTGACAATGAATTCCAAGGTGTCGCTTCATTTGTTCGAATATACCCATAGATTGTATGATGTCATCCGTCTCCTCGTCATGAACCAGCACATAATATCGGATGAATTCGCTATCGACCCAGGGAGGAAGCTTCTTACTTCCTTCGTTTGTTTCCGTGTAAAGCCTTCTCATTTCCGAGATTGGATCCGGATTCCTCGAGCTGACGGCGATAACACACGTTACTGGATGAGAAAAGGTTTCGTGGGGTGAGATGGGAAGACCAGATAGTAAGCGGCGTAGGTAAAGTGCATAGTATGGCGACGTCGCTTCTGACGCTGTGTTCTGATCGGCAAACATGCCGTAACGCGGCAAGACCGCAAAAGATTGCTCGGCGTAGGACAAATGCCTGTCCACCACAGCTTCCACATCAGCAAGGAATTGCTTGTCTCTTGATGTGCTTGCTTGGTTGCCGTTCTGTCCTTGCGACGACGCAAGACTCCTGAAACCCGATACTGTAGGATCGGGGTGTTCAATATTGTCACCGAATCGTGTAAACCTGATAGAGAACCCATCTGCTACTCTACTCATGCCATTACTATCCCTGATTGTGATCTTGCCTTGCACATCTTCACCAAACGGACGGAGAAGCTCCCATAGGCCACCTCGGAAACCCTTCTCACTCATCAAAGTGTCCGTATCTTCGGAAGTATAGATTGAAACGTGGGGAACAAATGCTCGAAGCACAAGATTCAGGGGCTCGGAGCTGTCCCCCCCAGTTTCGGGGAGTCGATTAGGCCGTGCATCGAAGACGGTATGGGAGAGTACACGAGCGGGTGAGCCTCGACCGGCTGGCGATATGGAACGCGATCCGGGCGGCGAGAGAGTTGAAGCATATAGGGAAGCGGCGGATGGGTTGGAGCGTCTGAAGGCAAGGTTGGTTTCGGATTGCGATAACGGCAACGATTCTAGGACAGGGGTGGAGTGTCGTGATTTCGTAAACTTCATAGCAGAAGCAGCTGCTGGCAACGCCTGAAGTGGTTCCGTAGGCGTGGCCTCATTTTCGAGAGGTTGTGGCATGAAGGCGACGGGAATTGTTGCTCGCTACGATAATCTTGGGTAGTTGTTATTGTAGGGGTTAAGAATATGTGTAGGTAGTAGTATCTAGGTTTCGAGTTTCGGAAGATTAGGGTGCGCAAGTGGGTGATGAATCGCAGATTGTTAGAACACCAGGTCGGCTCGGCATGATCCTGTTACTGGGAAGAATGACACAACGGGTGATTGTGAACGTAGCCGCAACTCTTAAGGATTTGGTCTTGATTAGCGACAAAGGTTGGGCAACGATGTGGAAACTTGGGGCGGGACATGGTGACCTAGGTACCTCATGGAGGTGGACTCAGCCCGCCCAGACCCGCCCAGGCAGGGAC
>QGDZ01000158.1:0-79147 GCA_004367075.1 Fusarium incarnatum | reverse complement strand
AGATAACTTATAAGGTATTTAGTAAAAAAGTATTATTAAAAACTTTATTAATTTAAATTTATTAGATTTATTAAATTAGATTAGAAGCTAGAAAGTTAAAGAGTAGAAGGTTTAGAAAGGAAGGAAAAGCTTTAAATTCACAGGTAGAAACTTCTCTGTATAATAGATAGTTTCGGAATCAATACAATAAAGTTCAACACAATAAAAATTTGCATGCATTCGTGACACTTGGCTGAGACTGAGCCAGTCGATGCCATGGCTATCGATAATGACCAGTACCGCAATCACGCTCCAGTGCTAGAAGACGAGAAATTAGGTCTGGGGAGATTCACTTCACGGTGTGACCAGGAGCAAGAGATCGCTTCGCACCGCAATGCCTTCACGCTGCTAGGTCCTCTGTCTATCGGCGCGATAGGTAAGAAGACCAGGCCGAGAATGAGAAGACCTGCTGACTGTTACCACTGTGAGGCTGAAATGACGAGGATATACAAGTCGCTTGAGAGAAACTACCGGCATGTCGTACATAGTAGCCCCGAGAGAAGATGATAAATGGAGAATGGTAAAGCCAAGTGGAGCCGGCCCGGTTGTAAGGAAATAGGTGTCCCTACGCACGTGACTATATCTTTCAAAGTGCGGGGTTCGGAACGTACAGCTGAACATTCCGGCCTCGCTTTTCGCTCAGCCCCCTGATTTTGTTTCTCTGACTGGTATTTGCAACTATCACCATCGACAACCAGCACCAAACCTCGCCGCTACCATGACTCTGCTCGACCTTCCAACCGAGGTCCTTCGCCTGATATTGCAGCTGGTTGAGCCAGACGACTTCGAGAGCCTCATGTTAGTCTGCAAGCTAGTCTATGAGGCCGGATACACCTTCATCGCAACGCACAAGTACTATAAAGACACTTTTCGCCATGTACGCATCGACGCACAAAGCACAACGGTGGACAACACCATACTATGCAGCAGCCTAGCTGAGCTAGTAGGCCTCGTTGCTACGAAACCCCGGGCTGCCGCTTATATCCGAACACTGGCGATTTATGGCCCCTTTCGCCATATGCCTCACATGACCAGCATGGATGTGGTTGTAGGCGGCGAACGGTGCGCACTGGAGCTTGACCGAACCTGGGCACTCGTGGCAGAACTGATCTCGGAATCTCCATGGATAAGAGCCGCGGGATGTGATGTTGTGGCCTGGCTCGCCCTGATCGATGCAGTGCGCAACGCTGTTGAAGGCGGGGAAGATGACACTTACGAAGACCAATATAATAGAGACGGATCATATCAGACGTGGAGAGAATATGCCGACTTCTGTCTATTCGTCCTTCTCCTGACGCAGCTCACACGCCTCCAGACTCTGAAAATCAAGCACGACTTCCACTATGCATCTAGTTACGAGGATGACCGGTTTGCGGCTCCTGTTCTTGTCCAGGCTAAACGGGTCCTCGATCTTATGTCGCTCTGTGCCAATAAGAACACCCGCGCCTTGATTAGGCAATCCTCTGTAAATATCTGCATTCTTCCTGCCTCACCGCTCGAATCTTTGGCTGAAATATACTATTGCTCGCGGCAAGGGAACTCTTACCCCCTGGATGCAACTGCCCTGCATCCATTCATTGGTTTACCAAAACTTCGCCGGTTATGCGCGCATGATCTCAAGACACTATCCAGTATAGACTATGCCTATACATGGCCTCCACGGAAATACTTGACGAAGACCGCGGATGACGAGATTGCGGTATCACATGGTGCGAAAGATGCCCATGGCAGCCAGCTCTTGAACTACTACAACAACGATGACTACTCGCTACTCGTTTCACAGGACCGTAGCACTGTGGAGTACCTGGAACTTCTTCGCTGCGACTTGCGCCCTCGCGGTATTGCGTCTCTTATCGAGCGTATGCCGTCACTGACTACGGTTCGCTATACGTACAAGCGTAAATCTGGCCTCACTGAATATGATGCCGTGGTGGGTTGGGATTTTGACGCCGGCAATTTGCTGCAAGCGATTGCGGATGCAAGTCGGGTTGTAGTGGACGGTGTTCATCAGCCCGTCATTGCTTGTGAGCTGCAAACTGATGGAGGTAACTCTAAGGAACGGCCGAGGAGAAGCAGTAACTACGAACGGGATGACTCTGAACATTTGATCTCAGCCGAGCGGATCACAGACTTGTCTATAGGCATCGACGACTGTCCTCGTCACATTGTTACGGGAATCTCTGGAACCACCATTCAACGGTTTACAAACCTCAAGAAATTGGCTTTAGACGTCCGTGCCTTTCTTGGTCCGCCCCCTGAGATTGGCGAGAGGCGAGATCTTTACAGCAACTGGAATCCGCACACGTCCAGCTGGAACCCCGAGACTGACATCCCTTCTCTAATTGACGTTTTGCCCAGCTCATTGGAGAGTCTGGAGCTTTTTGTTGACATGCAGGGTTCTGAGGGCAACTCGCACCGCCAGTTTTGGGACTTGGAGTTTGTGCACTGGACGAAGTTGTTGGAAGGGTTCCGTGAAGGCAGGGACGAACGAGTGCCTAACCTGAAGGACTTCGTAGTAAGGGAGAACCCGCTCATGTTTAAAGGTCACCGGCCTAGTGGCGTGTATGAGGCAGTACTCTTGACTGATGATGCGAGAAGTGTGGCCAACCAGCGAGCCGCGTTGGAAGCAGGGGCTGACTTTGTGTCCGCCGATGGTATTCAGATGTCATTCCGCGAAGGTTTTGAGGAGGAACAGGCTTCAATTTACGCGGATGGGCTATCGCTATATTGAACGCATCCTTTAAACACTAGCCACAATACTAGATACAGAAGATTCGTTAGGGAAAAGGAGCGATCGGCGATACGGGAACTTCGTGAAAATCCAATCTGGATACTTGCTGTCATCAACTACCATAACCCAGTATCTCCACTAATTAGCTGGGTTAGATGGCGCAGTCCTCTTCAAAGTAAGAGGCACAACTTCATCTGACTTGGCAGAAGTTGAAGCATTCCAGCCAACACTATAAACCCCCTCGATGTCAGTGTCCTGTCTATACCAAAGAGAAAGCATTGCTCCATCCTCCCGAGCCATGAAGAATGATCCGTAGAACATAAAGTCTGAGTTGTAGTTACTAGCGTTAGCCGTGCTGTCGACTAGTTTGACAGTCTTGAGTGCAGACGAAGGGCCGGGGACGACGAGCGACTTGTTTGACCAGGTTGGGTTTCTATCGCCGGGAAGATTCGTCATGTTGGGGGAAGCATTTAACTCATTGTTGGAAATCGTGACTAAGATGTATTAGGTACACATTCTGAAAGTTTGTTATTGAGTGGGTTGACTTGCATTGAATTGGTGCGGCTTGATCGTCATCGACACGGCTGTAGTTTCCCACATAAATCGCATCTGTTGGAAGGTCAGCAACCCGTACATGTAACATCAAAGGTAGAGTGAGCCGTACCGCCAGCAGAGAATAGCGACATGCCACCAACACCGGGACCATAAGCATACAGAGAAAACGGTCCCGGATTGTCAGTTGCAGCTACATAAGTAGCGAATGTTGGAAGTGCAGCGTTGACGAAATCTGAAGCACGCATAGTTGATGTGTTGCTCGGAAAGGTTGATGTGCAAAGTGTGCTTGTGGGTATATTCAGCAGAAGGAAATGCCAAGTGATATAGTAACAGATATCCAGATTTTACACTGCGCCTCAGATGACGAGTCCTCCGTTCGTTCACCAGTGCGGGTCACGATCGACGGCTTACGCATGTCATCCGCTCTGTTTTTACGGGTTCTCCCACAAGAAGTACGATTGAGTAAACATATAAGATCGTGATGTGGGCAGCTAGCCGTAAAATGTTTCGATCGACATTCTAGTGACCCATTTTAGGTATGGGTTCAGGAACGGCCCGATGTTTCTCTTCGGGAGGCCCTTGTTTCAAACTCACGTTAGCTGTGGTCAGTGCGAACAGCGTCGTCGGCAAATGCGTATGCGTACCGGTCACCTATCAGAAGACCGACTTAAAGATATCGTATTAAGAGAATTATAGTACTTAAGAGTAGGGTAAGTTGTGAGTAGTGGTGATTTCCAACCATTCTCATTATTCATCTTTCTTACGATTGTCTTTCTTTCGGCTTGCATTCTTTGGCAAGCAATTACTCCTTCAGCCATGCAGTTGCATCATCTACTTCTAGTTGGTTATCTCGGGTTCTCTCAAGCTCTGGACTTCAACGTTCTCGATACGCGTGGTTCCTGCGATGGAAACACTGCTTCCACTCGCTCAACATGGTGTGACTATTCCATCGACACTGACTATTCTATCGAACCCGTCGATACTGGTGTGACAAAAGAATATTGGCTAGAGTTGACAGATGTTACTGTTGCTCCCGATGGCTACTCACGCTCAGCTATGGCCGTCAACGGCACTATCCCGGGCCCTACTCTCTTTGCTGACTGGGGTGATACTGTTGTGGTCCATGTAACCAATTCTTTGACTACATCCCTAAATGGTACGTATACAACTGTGTTGGTCGGATCTGTAAAACTTGATAGCTGACCTTTGGGAACACTATATAGGTACTAGTATACACTGGCACGGTATCCGTCAGAACTACACCAACCAATACGACGGTGTATCGTCTATTACTCAGTGTCCCCTTGCTGTCGGGGAAACCGTTACCTACACCTGGAAAGCTACCCAGTATGGTTCAACATGGTACCACTCGCATTGGGCTCTCCAGGCTTGGCAAGGCATCTTTGGTGGCATAATTATCAACGGGCCCGCCACTGCGGACTACGATGAAGATCTAGGAATGGTCTTTCTCAACGACTGGGACCACCAGACTGTAGACGAGCTCTACTATTCAGCTGAGACAGATGGACCTCCGACTTTGGATAACGGACTCATCAACGGTACTAACGTATATGGTGATGATGATGACAGTTCCCAGACTGGCTCTCGCTTCAACGTATCCTTCGAATCTGGTACATCATACCGTATGCGGTTAGTTAATGCTGCAGTTGACACGCATTGGAAGTTCTCCATCGACAACCACACTTTAACCGTCATCGCATCAGACTTGGTACCTATCGAACCATATGAAACAACAGTTCTGGACATCGCCATGGGTTAGTAAAGTCAACTATCAAGAAGGTCAATTATGCTAACCCCGCCAAGGTCAGCGATACGATATCGTAGTAACCGCCGACCAAGCCGACGTTGCCGATAATTTCTGGATGCGTGCGATTCCCCAATCGGCCTGTTCGGATAACGACTCCACGGATAACATCAAGGGTATTGTGTACTATGGGGGTAGTCCTGGCACACCCTCCACAACTGGCTATGACTACACAGACAGTTGCGACGACGAAACAGACAACCTGGTGCCCTACATCTCCAAAAGTGTTGAAGATGCCAACTGGAGTGACCTCGAGACAGCCACTGTTGCACAGAACAGTGCTGGTCTGTTCAAGTGGATGCTCAACAGTACTAGCTTCCTGATGGACTGGGCAAACCCAACTCTAGGTCAAATCCTCAACGGCACTACTGATTTTGACACGGAAAACGCAGTCATTGAGTTGGCTGAGGCGAATCAGTGGGTCTATTTTGTCATTGAGACAACGCTCCCAGTTCCTCATCCCATTCATCTGCACGG
Source organism: Fusarium incarnatum (assembly GCA_004367075.1). Classification (NCBI taxonomy): domain Eukaryota; kingdom Fungi; phylum Ascomycota; class Sordariomycetes; order Hypocreales; family Nectriaceae; genus Fusarium; species Fusarium incarnatum. Next base: position 73,520 of record QGDZ01000158.1, on the reverse strand, counting down.
TCACGACTTTTTCATTCTGGCACAGGGAACTGGCATCTACTCGTCTTCTGTGACTTTGAACACTAGTAATCCACCACGTCGTGACACAGCCATGCTTCCAGCAAACGGATTTCTTGTCATGGCTTGGGAAACGGACAACCCTGGTGCTTGGCTATGCCACTGCCATATTGGTCAGTTTAATGAACCATGAAATGAATATCAATTTTGTTAACTCGTTCGTAGGTTGGCATACATCTGAGGGATTTGCTTTGCAGTTCATTGAGCGTGCGAGCGAAATCCCCGACATTACGACGTCTAGCTATGTTTCTGATGTTTGTGACGCTTGGACTACTTTCCAGAGTGAGAGCTCAATTGAGCAGGAGGACTCTGGCGTTTAATTAGGGTAGTCTGTATGTTCAAACTCGTGCTGACCGTCCTGACACTGGCTATGACATACAAGTTAGTAATTGCTTTCTGTCGAAGATTCTATCACTCCGATTCCAATGTGACTCTTCTCTCGCTTTATTCCTTCTGATATACTAAAAAGACCATGATGCGGTTTGACTGCACTGAGTACTTCGGAATTACTAGTTGTCAGGGTGAGCTCTACACGGCGAAATGGAAAATGAGGAAGCTATCTTCGGCATCTTAATGCACCGTGTAAGTAATATCAAGTTGAGTCTCGTATATAGTATAAAGGTCAAATACTGCGAATCACACGTTCGGCCATCCTAGACTCTTACACCTCATTGGGCTACAGCCACCATGACCTTTTGAACCCAACTTGTCTATCTTTACCTATCATAGCTCAGTGCAAATTGCACGGATTTTCCAAGTACTTCACCCAATCGCCAAGATATTATAATGTTCTTGCAAGATACAGCACCTTTCTAACCATTGATCTTATTGTTCAGGTGTACTATGTAATTCGACCTCTGTTGACATATATCCAGCCTGACTTTACTTAGTCTGAACCTCCGAGAGACGTTCCCTGATCAGCGACCGTTGTTATGCTCTCAAACCTTAAGAATCTTGAACTCGGCAGGGACAGCATCGGGACCAGCGCCAGCAATGGCAATCTTCTCCTACAAGGGGGCAACCCAGTTAGCGATCAATTCAGATATCATATTAACGGGCACAACAGAAACTTACCAACTCCTGAACCTTCTCTGCAGAGAGTCCAGCAATGTCGTACATGGTACCATCCGTAAGGCCAAGGGCATTGGGCTCGACGGTAGCCTCACACTTTCCTTCGGCCTGCTCGGCAGGGCACGACTTATCCTCAGCGCGCTTTCGGCCGAGGAACCAGTAGCTAGCTCCGGTACGATCACCACGAGAGCCGTATGAGAGGCAAAGATCTGTTCTGCCGTTTGAGTCTTGCTCGTTTGCCATGTAGGTGCAGCCACCACCGGTATTGGCCTGGGCTCGAATGCGCCAGGAGCTTGGGATCTGTCAACAACACATTAGTGACTGATAACTAAGAAAGAGAGATGTTTTTACGCACAGCGTTTACGGAGACACTCAATCTACCACTACCTGCCGAGCCGCTGAAAACACAGCATACGTTAGGGTTAGAGCCAACGCAGGCTAGGAAAGCGCCATCGCAGGAAGAACCTGTCCAAGCCCGAATGTCAACGGCTGATGCAGTAGCTGCGAGAGCGAGGAGAAGTCCGGAGAAGTGCATTTTGATGGTGTTTGTTGCGATGTTGTTAAGTTCAGGATGAGATGTTGATGAGTGATGAAGCCAAAAGAACTGGACGAAGCACCTGTCTTTATACTACTTCACTGCCAGGTTACTGATCCTACGATTGGTATTATTCTGATCAAAAGAAAGACTAGTTCATACGTTGGCAGTATTGCTGTGCTGGAGGCAATCGGGAGCTGTCTGCTACCTTCCGGATGGGGCGTCGGATGGTCGCTGGCGATGATTGGTAGCATTGCGAGCATCCATCGGCAATGATTGAGAACCCTGCTGATCCACTGGAACCAAAGTCCCTTTAGCTTGTGGGGTCCGTTCTCTTGGATATTGATTCTTCTCTGTGACTTGGTAGAACCGTTCCTCTTAGGTCATAAATAGATATCCAGATTGCGATTTCTCTTTTTTTTTTCTGCCTATCCTCTTCTCCCTTGACTTTCCATCTTCAAGATTGGGTCTTCTTAAATAACAATTATTGATCCTATCTGACATACAGTCCGAGCGCCTACCAAACCAGGGTAAGCATATAGGATCCTCTTTTTTCTGACTGCATTTCGCCCTTGATCCTTTAGCTGACAAACCTAGTATACCTTCCATTCTAGGCGTCGATAGTATTTTCGCAAGGGGACTTCCGTGGTTCCGTAGGATTTCTGCCCTGCCGTCTAGATCCATATAGCAACATTGCAGATAGTGAATTTTCAGCCTAAAATAACCCCCTGCAGTTTGTGGGTCAAACTCAAATGGACAGTCTAGAACCACAGGGTGGTATAGCTGTCTGTACAGGGTAATAAACTGCAAAGGCGTGATCAAAAGTGTTATTTTATTAAGTACGCATTGCGGGCATCTTTATCACTGGATGTGTTATAAGCAAACCCCGAGTAAACTGCAAAGGCATGTAAAAAGTCTGGGAAATGTAACACGAGTAACGGAAAGTATTAATGGACTTCTGGCTCGTGTTTTGGATTATATCTGGAATGGTATGAACTGAATGTTATCGCCTGGTAATTATTACTATTGAGGTTGGTACAATAATCACAGCACTGGATCTCCAGTTCTGCTACCACCTTAGGAAGGCTGATGCTGCAGGGTACATCCAGGAACAACACCAACAAACGGCCTGAATGTGCATAAGTGCTTACATGTGCTCCGGTCCGCTATTCATTAGCTGCATTCGGTTCAGCGTTGCCGAGGCCTAATCTTCCGTTTGGCTTAAATTCCACAAAGGCAACGACAATAAGGGATCGAAGTTGACCAATAGTTATAGCTATTTAACAATCATGCACTTTTCCAACGGCATACCACGTCAAAATCGACCGCCTCTACCAAGTCCCACATTGCAATTGGCTCTCGACAAGAGAAAGGGTCTTGATGACTGCATTTATTCGGGTATCCTTATCTTATTGTTTTCTCAATCGTGGAGTAGGACGGGAAGTCAAGAAACTAGTACCTTGGCGTTCTACGCGCTTTTATTCAAGTTGAAGTTCTGGGCCCGATAGATGTATGTCTGATTTTGCCGAAAATGCTGAGCCAGCATCCGTCAAACATAGGCGGGTCCATTCGGTCTGAGACGCATATAATTCGCTGCATCGCCAATGAACGATACCCCTGCCTGCTTCTGTATTTGGCAAAGCGTGATATCACAAGCCAGACCGCCCCATGTGACATTCTCTAATTGTAATGCAACGATTATTCTTGCCAGCTTTCACTTCAAAGGGCAAAGAGAACATCCCACAGTGGGGATTCGCTGGCCGTTACCGACCCAAATACCAATCCGACCGTCACTGGCTTGACTATAGGAGAGCAGACGGGTGATAAGGTATTTATCCACTAACGGGAAGCGAGACATTATCCATCAGTATCTTCAGAACTGTGTATTTGTGGATCAGACTCTCGGAAGCCCCATCCGATATTAGCACTGACAACGCCAATTGTGGCAGCCGTGGTAAAGTTGTAAAGTGCGATGAAGTATAAGACGGGACTGGAGGTACTAATTGGACATAGTGCCCCTTCAGCAATCATTGTACTGCCGGCGTCTGTGAAACCAGACCCTGCAGCAACTCTCGTGTGGCGGTGCACCAACTCACTGCAGTTCTAGACCCCCCGGATCTCTATGTGTTTGTTTCTCAACGTCCGGCGGGTAGTTTCATATATGCCCATCACTTTCTTGACAAATAGGTCCAAACTATCGAAAGTCATTCGAAGAAGAAGGTAATTTCTGTCTAAACGTGAACCAGCCAGGAGGCTGCCCTCCTACACAGTGTTCTTTACATGCAAGTTGCGGACTCGGAAAAGTATGTGTCTTAAGCTGCTGCGGCAATACCTGCCCAGCGATATCAATTTATCTATTTAAGGTTTTTGAAGGTCAGTCATCAAGTCGCACAGTTCAAATCAACATAATTAAATAACCACAAATATAAACCTTCTGCTACAAGGTTCACAGCGATATCAATTAGAAACGTCTGTATCTTATCTGGATAGTCTAAGCTGTTCTAATGTTAAAGTAAAGCTAAAGTCATAGCTTTGTTACCTTACCCTAAACCTAGAGGTAGTAGAAAATAGACACAATTAGGTAGTACGAGGTTTTTAATTGATAGCTACAGGGAAACGTAGGGTTGCAAACCGGCAACAGTCTTGTTTATAGGACGTTGTTTATTCTATGTAATACGGCAAGCCGTTTGAAACTATTCCGTGGTTACTGACTTTAGACAAGATTTTGGTCGATCTAGAAAGGTCCGATCCCGAAAACTACAAAGGTCTAGCGGAAATGAAAGCCGGACCTTTCTTGTTCAATGTGCCTCATGATGGCCTGGGCATCCAGGCGATGATACCCATAGTCAGAGATGGGCCAGATCGCTTCTTAGTAGAGTCTATAAACCGGCTCAATTAACGTAGCTGTACCTAAGATCTATTACAGCTTTAGTAGTTATATAATCTCTATTACACTCGACTTGGTTTTAGCTATAACACTTTTAGACTTAAAGTGTGTTAAATACTATTTGCCCCCAACAGGCGTGGGAAACAAATTTCATGGGGTTGGAGATTCCGGCCCCCAATGACCCGAGCAAAGTGGGATGGAACACCAAACCCCGCATAACTTTGAAGTCGATCGCTCTAGGACCGAGTTAGTGAACTAGGATGGTATCGATTGGTGGGATAATACCCAACGTCCGCGTATTCGAATATGATCGACATGGCCAAGGTACTGTTAAAAAGACGTCGTAGGCCAGTCATGAACTAACACCAAGAGTCAGGTTTATTAGTCGTGTTCAACATGAAGCCTCTCCTCTTGGCCGGTATTGCACTGCTTCAGTGGATTCCCGGTTCCCTGGGAGTCCCAAGTCACAAGTCGCCTTTTGCTAATGTTAAAAATGGCACCTATCGAGGAATTCATTCAAACGAGTATAATCAGGACTTTTTCTTGGGAATTCCTTTTGCTGAGCCTCCCGTTGGCGATCTGCGGTTCCGAAACCCTCGGCCATACGATCAGTCTTGGAAAGGAACCCGCGATGCGAGCAAGTACTCTCCTGCTTGCGTGGGCTATGGGGTCAGTTGATACAACCACAGATGATGCGCAATTTCGCTAATGGTCTTAGCCATCACAATTAGGTTACAATACGAGCGAAGTACGTATTACAAGAAGTATGATAGTTTTTCGACTAATACCCGGCAGGATTGTTTGTATCTTAACGTTATACGCCCCTCAGGGTATTCCAACAAGAAACTGCCGGTAGCCGTATGGATCCACGGCGGAGGTTACTACCAAGGCAGTGGCGTGGACCTCCGCTACAACCTCACCTTCATCGTCGAACAATCCGTTAAAATCGGGCAGCCTATGATGGCAGTCAGCATGAACTATCGGCTTGGCGCATTTGGCTTTCTCAACTCAGCCGAATCCTTTAAGACTGGTGACTCGAACATGGGCCTTCGCGACCAGAGATTATCTTTGCATTGGATCCAGGAGAATATTGCAGCCTTTGGAGGTGACCCGTCCAAGGTGACCATCTGGGGCCAAAGTGCAGGTGCTGCATCTGTCGGGGCTCAGATTCTGGCCTTCAACGGTCGTGATGACAAGCTGTTCCGCTCAGCTATCTTGCAAAGCGGTGCACCTATCTCCCTTGCATCTCAATCCGACCTATCGGAGGGTTTGTACGAGCTACTTCTCAAGAATACTAGCTGTACCTCGCTGGAATGTCTGCGGTCTCTTCCCTTTGTTGATCTCGACAAAGCACTCAATAGTACTGCCCTTTCCGGTTGGAATCCAAAGATAGATGGAGACTTCGTGGCCCGACACTCTTCTCAGCAGTTGAAAGATGGCGCTTTCGTCAAGGTTCCTATCATCATCGGAGCGACCACCGACGAAGGCACAAGTTTCTCAAAAACGGGCATCAACACAACTGCGCAGTTTATCGCAGCCATAGAGAACTCTTCTCCACCTATTAACAGCTCTTTTGCCCGTGCGGTTGCTAAAGCATATCCCGAACGAAGCCAAGACCAAGTCCTTCACAATCTTGCGTCTGACTGGGTACCTCCTCCCGAATACGGTAAACGATTCCGAAGAGCAGCGACTTACTACGGCGATGTCAACATGGTGGCACCTCGAAGACTGACCGCCGAGGTTTGGGCATCCAAGGGACTTCCTGTTTATTCCTATCGATTCGACGCAATTCCTGCATGGGCCACCTATGTCCAGGGGGCAACTCACTTCGTCGATGTGGCATTCTCCATGATAAATCTCAACGGCACAGGCTACGCACCAATACGCACACCACCTTTCCAGGGCTTACCAGAGTCGTACAGGGATCTTGCAAGGCTCATGTCTAGCGATTTTGTCAAGTTTGTGGTCACAGGAGATCCCAACGGATGGAAGGGTCGCAAGCATTCCATGATAAGTCTAGGCAAGCCGATTCCTGCTTGGCCAATTTACAAGACAACTGGTAATGGGGTTCCGCAGAACTTTTTATACCGAGCAAACCTTAGTAGCACGGTTGAGAAGGATATTTGGAGGAAGAAGTCAATCGCGCTTCTCAATTCGGTTAATCTGGATGTTTATGACCGGTAGTTGGGTTAGAAAGCTCAGTACCTGATCAGACGGACAATGTGTATTCTCGTTAGGTTAGAAACTGTCGTAGTATATTTAGTTTATATATTTTACCTTTGTATTTCTCTGTGATATAATTTGAAAGGTACTAATACCCAGGTCTATGTTAATTAACAGGGAAGTTCTTATTAAACCGGAATATGTTCTTTGGGTCCCATGTCTTCTTAGCAGCAAGTAATCGCTCGTATTTCTCTGGTTTGCCGAAAAGACCACGAACCCACTCCGGCCCAAGATTAATACTAGAATTTGAGTACCCATTGCGTAAACAGCCTTCCGATACTTGGTCGGCTGTTCCATTAACCCAGGACGTGTGCTCTTCATCACCAGACGAAGACTTCCATTGGGCAACAATTTGATAGAACCCAAGGGCACCCTCGCGGGAGAAGGCGCATGAGTCTTCCTCAAAATCCTCCGCAATCGCTCCTCCAGCAAAGAACCACAGCTCTTGAGCATGCCCGTCTGGAGCCCGCTCAGCAGCTGCAATCATCCTGTCGATCATTTGTTCGGTCACGTCGGAAAAGTAAGTCCCTCTTATGATTGACCTCATACCATATTGAGCCATGGCATCGAGGAAGCTGTTGACTTCTACCCATGGCTTCATGTGTTTCTCAATTGCAGTTGGCTTGCCCAGAGCCGCGACATCTCGTACAACACCTTCGAAATCAGCCTCTTGGCCAGAAAAGGCGCATATCATGATCAGACCAGGGGCTCCGTGAAGCTCCTCAGGAATATGGGGAGCATGTGGTAGTGTTACTAAGGCCGGGATGGCCTGTAGCTCTCGAGGAGCAGATTTCATAAAGTCAGTCATCTTCAAGAGCACTTGTTTGGTTTCAACGATGTCGAAGATGACAGTCGCCAGGCCAACCTCGGCAGGAAACTTGTGGGCACGGTACTCAAAAGTCGTTACCACGCCGAAATTACCGCCGCCACCTCGAAGTGCCCAGAACAAGTCTGGGTTCTCCTCCTTGTCAGCTCTCACGAATCGGCCGTCGGCCGTGACGAGTTCGCAAGCAAGAAGATTATCGACAGTGGCCCCAAAACGTCTCATATTTAATCCCACACCACCGCCCAGTGTCAAGCCAGCAATGCCGGTGTGACTGACCGTGCCCGCAGGAACGACAAGGCCGTGCTGCGCACAGGCCGCATCTAAATCTTTTAGACAGGCCCCAGCAGAAGCGCGTACAACCTGGGTATTGGCATCAACTGAAATTTCTTTCCATTGACTCATATCCACGACAAGCTGGTCATGGGGCATGGCAGCCGCGTCTGCTCCGTGCCCGCCGCCACGGATCGCAACCGGGATATTGTTGGTAGAGGCGTGACGCATCAGGGCTTGTAGGTCGGCCACATCAGCTGGGCGGACGATAAGGGCGGGAAGCCAGTCATCCTTGGCCATATTGAAGATGAGACGTGCATCTTTGTAGCCGGGATCGCCTACCCGGTACTTTTGCCCACGAAACTCAGTCGGCGCTAGGGCGAGAGGTGAGACTGAAAGTGCTGACATGATAATCGATATGAGACTTGAATAGCGATGGAGCTTGGATGCAAGGTGGCGGAGATAAAGGAATGTAAAATAGAAGGCTGCATAGGTGAAAAGATATGATAAAAGATTTAAGTACTTTATTACTGTTGGTAGCTAATATGTATAACCCCTGAGCTTTGCGGAAAATCTCGGCGGTATGAGTTTACTATTGGGGTAAATATCCTGACGATGAATTTTCGGAAGAATTGCATGATCTCTGGACTGTTTTTCACCCTCGGACTTCCCATTCACGGACATCCGAGGATACCGACGTCCGCTTCTGTGGGGACTTCGCTTAATTGCATTTCTCAATCTTCTGTTGTAATCGGGATCATCTTAACTTACCTTTACTTAATCTTCAAGATCTTAAGTTAGCAAAATATTCAAGAAATGCAAGCTGGTTCAGATTAAACAATACAAGGCCAACCGTTCGGCCAATCTACCCGGGAGGATTCAGCTGCGCTTAGTATATTACAGTAGGTAGCACTGGGGTAGAGCTTTAATCTTTCTAGAGAAGAAGCTTTAGATACAAAGGTTGTCTCCACGGTCTGTAACGTGACATTATACTAAATATTTAGTATATACACGGGAAAGGCAAGATGAATTTGGAAAAGCTAGTTTCAAAACACCCTCCAGAGTAGGCATAGCCTTCTTTAACTATTAGGGTTATAGGGACGGGTTCCGTTAGCAGTCTGCATTGATGCAAATCTAGAATAAGCATTTGGACTATTCATCGATTGACATTCCAAGACGTTACATGACATGAACGATTCATTGCTCTTAGTCCTAACGTAGCAGTTGTACATAACTAGTCCCCAGAGTCCTTCTCAAAAAGCGACTTCACTTAAGAAGAAGCCTTAACACGACAAAGGATCCATCCAACAGGTACAGAGTTTTTGAGATTGAAAAAGACAGTCCTTTATTAGATTGACCAAGTGCATCATTTGCCAATCCCGCTGCGTGATTTTATGCTTGGTGTCTGGCGCCTGAAGCGAGAGGTAAATCTGAGCTAGTTCGTATGAACCTTGGAGAGAGTTATCTAGCTATAGTAGACATATACTTAAACTCTATAAATTGTCTAAGTCTTTTATGAAACGAACTGACAATTCAACTATATTGACTCCCTTGCTACTATAACAGAAGTTCGCGTCCCCGTATCAACCCGTGATTGGGCAGATTCATCTGGCGAATGAACGGACAACTCGTGGCTGTGTCGCCCAAAGTCCTTCTCCCCGCCTTCTTCCGTCAGCCGCGACGCGCTTACGCTTCTTCTCGCTCGCGATCGATCGCTTGAACAGACCCTGGGTTGAAATAACCATCGCAGGACGGTATTTTCAAACGCCATAATGGCTGATATGTCAGTGAATGAATTTCCTAGTCCAGGGGAGGCTCCTGGGTCTTCACACCATATTCAAAAGCGAATGGGAGCTGCGAATGAAGGTTCGGCTCCAGCAAGAAAACGTCAGGTATTGACTCGCTCCAATGAGGGTAGCAACCTTCTCTGCGAGCGTTGCCGTGACATCGACTGGGCAGGTCTCGTTGCACCTCCACCAGCAACCAAAAAAGGGAGGCGTGTAGTAGACCTACCATGTCTGAACCGGCAGGTCCTTAGCCAATCGTCGTGTTCGATTTGCCAGCTGCTTTCTCAAGTAGTTCCCGGAAGTCTCGATGGCAACGACTGTTCTTTTCGAGCACTGTCATCGTCGCTCGCAATTTTGGGGCAGCAAGTACGTGCATCTGAACGAAAGGAGCATTCTGACTGTACCGTGGTGTTTCCTGTGCTCAAGACCAAGTCCGAGGATAAGACGGCGGGCCAAAAGATTGCCAAAGATTGGCATGACGCTGGCTTTTTAGCCCTTGTGAGCGCGAGAGAACATGATAGGTTGCCCGACACTGGGCCAAGGCAGAGGCAGATGTCGTCGGCAATCGACCCCAAGCTGATCAAAGACTGGCTGGAGCATTGCAGAAGACATCATCGGTTCTGCAAGAAAAGCAATGGTGGCAGCGAATTTGTGCAAGGACTACAAGTCATCGATTGTGAGACGGGAACTAAGGTTGATGCGCCTGGGAGATGCAATTACCTCGCTCTGTCATACGTCTGGGGAAGGCCCACGCAAAGTACAAGCCCAGAGGATGGTGTTGACAAATGGCCCAAGGTGGTCCATGACGCTTTAGAGGTAACTCGGTTACTTGGCGAACGGTATTTATGGGTTGACAAATATGTAAGAAGCCCCTGTTCCGTCTTGCGAGTTCATGTTTCTGACCAGTGGAATACATAGTGCATTGATCAAAAAGAAGGGCCATTGAAGGACGCACAGATGGCTCAGATGGATCAGATCTATTCTCGCGCATATTTGACGTTGGTGGCAGCAGCTGGAGAAGACTCTTCATATGGGCTGCCTGGGGTTGGAACAAAAGGACGACTTCCTATGCAACGTTACACCGTCGGCAACGTCGTTATTACTAAGATGCCTCCGCATCTATCATCTCAAATATCTCGATCGACATGGGCAGAGCGTGGTTGGACGTATCAGGAGGGCTATTTGTCTCCAAGAAGATTGATCTTCACCGACTACGAGGTTGCGTACCTCTGTGACACCATGCACTGTACAGAGACCGTAAAGAAACCAGGAACATTCAAAGATTCCAGAAAGAAAACCGAACTATCCGATTTTCTGGAACTTATCCCAAGTGCGTCTGATCCACAGTCAAAATGGCAAGAGCTAAAGCAAAAGCAACTGCCAAACTACACAAGACGTAAATTGACCAAAGCGTCTGATTCCATCAACGCTGTTCTGGGGCTTTTTCACAGCTTGAAATCGAGTCGAATTCGACAACTCCACGGAATTCCTGTTCGGAGAGATACCGCCTACGGTCGGGTTGTGTTTTGCCTGGGATGGCATCACGATGTAGTGGCCAAGCGGTATCTAAATTTCCCCAGCTGGAGCTGGTCCGGTTGGGTAGGTGGCATTCGTATGAGCGAGCCTGATATTTGTCATTCGGATGTCCGACAGATTGCATTAGTGAAGGAAGGCTGTGTTACGGTACCGTTAGAGGAATGGTACGAAAATGAGATGCAATTCCAGGTTCACCCAAGCATAACTGCTTCCAAGATACTGCGTATCACTTCGTTGACCGTCTGGGTGTCCTTTGAGGAAAGGAACTGGACTACTTTAAATGAAGGCTGGGGCTCACAGAGCAAGATCGCAGGGATGAACTTCGTTGATGGAACTCATGCCGTTCTGCCGATATGTGAAGATGTCACAGCTTTGTGCTATGCATACATGGATGACGACGTGTCGTTGGATGATGGAGCATTGGGACTGATTCTCGAACCAAAGTCTCAGAAACGGAGGTATACTATCTTGCTTTTAAGACCAGATGGTGGTTACTATCAGCGGGTAGGTCTTGTCAAGGTCTCGAGTTTCAACATGACTCGTCCGGCTGCAGTTGGAGACTATGATCCGCCAATCGTTTATGTGAATAGCGAAGGTACACCCATGAAGGGGTTCAGAAGAAGCGACGAACCACCTCTGTGGCTACAAAAAGCTGCAGAGAAGACGGTTACAATTTTATAGTAGGACACAGGATTGAAATTGTAAATACAACTGTAATAGTTAAATGCAGGTTAAACGGAATTTTGTACTATTCGAGAATCACAGTACTAAGTACAGGCGTTGTTGCTCAATATTTATGTCGAAAGTGTTTGTGTAACATATGTCCTATCCACTGTCCATAACCAAAGTGATTGATGACAATTCGAGTCATGAGTCGTCCAGACACCACTCCAGACTTTGAGTACTTCTAGGAAGAAGCCTTAACCCGGCAAAGAACCCAGCCGAGAGGAACAGAGTTGGTGCTGATGACAGCTGACTTCTTCGCCGTGAACTCAGCACTGCCAGGGATAGTAGCGTACTTGTCCTTGTACATCTGACAAACAATCTGGTCATCCTTAGGAGCCTTGACGCCCTTGACAGTAGAGAAGACGTTGACGATCTCGAGTTCGGTGATCTTGACGTTGTCCTGGTGGGTGAGAACGCCAAGAGGGACATTCTGGGGAAGACTGCTGGACTCCCCGTTGATGGGGTCGTTGTAGGTCATCATGGTGACGCCGACGTAGGGCTTTTCTTGGGGAGGAGCGGCGGCGACGGTGGTGGCGAAGGCAGCGAGGCCGGCGATGACAGTGGAGAAGTGCATTATTGCTGTTGTTTGAGGTTGTAGGAGTAATTGTTTGAAGTTGTTAAGTGATGATGATAGTAGTCTACATTGTACGAGCCGAAACATGTCTTTATATGTCTAGAGATGGAATTCCGTACCTACGTCCAGTCCGACGGACATTCTATTCAGCCTTGCGCATGTGTACAATTGCCTCATCTGTAAAATCAGACGATGTTCAATGTCCACAGTAAGCACAACAATCCACTATTACCCAATGGCAATTATCCCTCGTAGATGATCTGGCGGGGAAAATACAAAAGTGAGGCTTAGAAAATCACAGCCCCGTAATCTCACCCGGCGACTGCTGCATTAGGGTATGGTGATGAGAAATATCTCGTATCGAGCGAAAAGGAAGGAATAGTTCCATATTTGATGAGAGCTTGGATTTCATATATGTCCTGATAACCAATGAGATAATATTTGTGACAAATATTAATCTATTTCTTTTTTGGATCAGAGCAAAAGTGACATGATACTCTGGTCGCTGACGGAGAGGATCATGTCGTTTCTTTAGATTGACGGAAATAACTCACGACAATGATGCGCCGTTTTGTCGCTTCATTCAACAATCCACTATTGACCATGACTTGTCATTTGGTGCTCCAGAGCTGACGGACACGTCATAGATTGGATCTGGGACGACACTCTGGACCTCATCGCTATACTCGTATTCTACTCGGTCGTTTTCACTTGGGATGAGTCAGCCAATCATCGAGGCTCGTGAACCTAACCAGAATCACTAATTAACCTTTGCTCTCAAAAGCAAGTTGAACGGAGTGGTGGATCTCACCATGTGGTTCAACTCCAGACCCGAACCCAATGCTTTCTTGGAACAAGGTTTCCTTCAACAAGTTCTGCCTCCAATACTTGTACAACACGTTTTCTTGTGGCATGGCCTAACGAAATCCCACATTCAACTTGTAAAGTTACAAAATCTGGCCTAGCCCATTTGCTTTGTTCAAGAATAGAATGTCATCCGTAGCCGGTGGTGATATTGAAGCTTACGCAGGTCCGGAACACCGTTACACGTTCAGTTATGAAGGTTTATTTGCGACAAGGATGTCTGGCTAACTTTGTCAAGGTACGTAGATACACTTCAAGATCAAGATGTGACTTGCCGTTCCCGTCGCCCTCCAAAACCGCCAAACGACCATCTTAAACCCAAGTCCTCAGTAGTATCGCCCCACTTGCCCAGAATTTCTCGTGGTGTGATATTGTGCTAGCAGTTAACAAAGTCTGTGAGATTGGCTGTCTTATTCATGCTGACACGCAATTCCCAACGACCGGGAAAGGTTGTCGTCTTGCAACAGCCAGTGGGGGCGCCTTCAGCACTGTTCCTTTTGGCGCATTCCTCAACCTCCAACATAATATCGTTTTTAGAGGGCATAGCTTTGCAATCTAAGCTCTCACCACTGGCATGATATGGAATTCCATGGTATTTGTTGCCGTCCGATTCGGTATTCCATGTCACAGAGCAAGAATTGGCCTCCCACCCTGATTCCTTTCATCCGGTGGCACTTCGTGAACATCCTCCAGCACTTCGATAGATGGCTGGAATCTCGTGGCAACATGCCTCTGCTTTCAAGTGGATGAGCATGACATCTCGCAGGGTCTCGGATCACCAACGAGTTAGACATATGACCGTGGCGCATCTGCACATCGAGGAGCACGGCACAGGGTCTCGGCAAGATTCGGTAGTAACAATGGTCAACAGTAAATATTCATCAGCTATCTTCCTTTCCAACGTAGCCCAGAGGCTGATGATTACAAGTTGTGAATTGCCGTTTCCATTGTCTTTCAACCCCGCCAAACACCCGTCTTCAATCCGGTTGTCCCGTTGTAACTCATCCTGTGATATCGTTCTTGCAGGTGATGTCGGCGATAGGGTGCAGCTCTGTATCGTTGCTGATCCGAATTTCCCAATAGGCCCCCCTCATCGTTGCTTCGCGGCAGCCATAAGCAAGACCACGCCAGTCCGAAGTTTTAGCGTAAGACTCGACCCTCTTCTCTATAACCTCTCTCTCTGGTAGATCCGTGCAGTCTAATTGATCGCCCCATGCTTCATAGGAATAGCCGTAGAATTCGTTGCCACCCAAAGCGGTACTATAAGTCAGGTCGCAAACGTTTTTGTCCAAGCCTTCCGTTGCCTGCGCCTTCGTCTCCTCCAGTGCCTCGTGCGCCAGATCCCGGGACTGTTCACTGAACCAAGCGCAGATCCCACCAAAGAGGGTACCAATGGACGCTATGATCACAGGAATGAGGGGGGGTACCATCTAGGTTAAAAAACTGCGTTAATGATTGTGCTACTTTTGCCTGTATGCCTCGGGACGTACAGTTCAGAAGAACTAAAAAATAGTTGCGCTTGTACCTGATGGCGACTTGAATCGGCAGTTCTTGGTCATGAGTCTAGCCAACCACAGTTCGATCAGCAGAGTCCTGTACTTTACGTTAGCACGGTGGTAGTTTTAGATAAGGGAAGAGGTCTATACGCCTTGAGAATGTTTGTATTCGTTCCGGATAAGGCGGTGTTCTGTATCTTGCATTTGCAAGACAGAGAGTTGGTTTACACGTCGAGTTTATAACGTGAATCTGGTCTTGGTGGTGGTGGTGGAAGGAAGAAGATCGGATGAGAAGAGAGGGAAAATGAGGGTGTTATATACTTGTACAAAGGCAGGATGAGCGGAATCGTCGATCAGTGTCAAGATAAGGGGAGAGATACTTTCTCAAAGCGTTTCTGAACAAAAGTCCTGGCTCCTGTTACCAGTGAATGCAGGCAAGAAAAGCCATTATGTGGCTTATCGTGAGCGATTGTCCAAGAGACGTAAACCTTGTTCTATTGTTGCGGGGTAGAAAGTACAACCTCATTATACCCAATGAATTCCGCGACGGCACATAAGGACCTACCGACAATCTCTATAACGCCACACGTTCATTGAAGATGAACAAATTCACCTTATCCGGCTTTCACAGCATCATGACCCTGATGCCGACATAAGCGGACCAGTATCATCTTTTTTCAAGGCCACACGGGATGCAATTTGACCTGGAACCCCTCTCAGTATGGCTTCCTATGATGCCATTCCAAAGGTACCCCCGAGGACTGCGATAGATCTCAGAAATGCCAGGGAAGGATTTGTCTGTTTCCAAAGCGATGATTTGGAAAGAAGGGCACAGCCACACAACACTGAATATGAATCGGACCATTTCGCTCCTTTTCTGCTGGGGAGATGGCTTTGGGCTGCCGGAGTCAGTACTCTGATTAACGTAGCTGGGTCATGATAACGTGGATTACTATTGTTTCGGCCGTGGCAATGGTTGACAGTCATGATCCATCAGGTATCTTCATTCAGCTATTGACGTATTCCGGCATGTTCTATCGACGTGGCGGCGCAAGAGTGCCTTACATCAATTTCCAACCAGTAATCTCTACCTTATCCAGCAAATCTCCATCCCTTAGGCTCACCAGCCGCATCCTCGGCCGCCTGGAGCTGCTTGTTCTTCTTGTTGACATACCACTTCGTGATCAAAACAAAGACGACGACAAGACCACAGCCAGCGATGATAGCACCTCCACCAGTCTGATAGTAGGGCTCCTGGTTTCGAAGGAAGAAGTAGGGAGTGAACCAGTGAGACACGGAGGAGACACAGTTGGCGTATGCGATAAGGGCCGCACGCTTTGTACGGGGGCGAGGAACAACGGTGGTTTCCCAGGAGATTTGAAGCTGTTGCTGTTAGCATAGGTGGCTGGGACTGGTGGACTGGGGGACTTACGTTAAGACCGACGAAAGGACCGACGACAAGGAGAATCATGCAAAAGTATCGAGCTCCCACGTTGAGGGTTGTGATCATTACAGCGCAGCCGACAATGGTGAACAGGATAGGCACGATGATATGGTAGCCGTGCTCAAGACGCTTACCGGACGACCAGGAGATAGCCAAGGTGACAAGGAAGGCGATAACAGGAGGAGGAGCCTGGATGAGGTAGGTTGTGGTGCCGGAGAAGCCAAGCGTAGCGACAATCGAAGGGAAGAAGTCCTTGTAAGACTGTCCAATGATGAGGGCAAAGTGGATGGCAGCAAATAGATGCGAGAAGGGGTCCTTCATGCACATCCAGAAACCATCCCAGTAGCCACCAGTGTCATCCTCAGCAAGACCACCAGCCGAAACAGCCTGTCGGTATTGAGCCATTTGAGCCTCCTCCTCAGTGATAAAGTATGTGCCAGTCGAGTCAGGGAAGTTAGGAATAAACCAGAAGCTGACGGCGGCAACAAGGATACTGACGATTCCTTCAAGAAGAAGAAACCACTTCCAAGCTCGCAAATCAGCCACGCCTTCCATGTTGGTCAGAATGCCGGCGGCCAAAAGACCAGACAGAGCCTGAGAGATGGTGTTTCCAGCGTGCCAGATACCCATTCTCAGAGGGGACTCATGCTTTGTGTACCAGGAACTGGTCATCAGGGAGACAGCGGGGACAAAGGGTCCTTCGACTAAGCCAATGAGGAAACGGCAGAGGCAGAATCCCCAGCCGGCTGTGACGGCAGGCATGCAGATGGTAACGCAGGACCAGGCCATCATGCAAGCGGGAAGGAGGACTCGGGGGCTTCCTTTGGCGATGATGACGTTGGCGGGAATTTGAGAAATGATGTATCCGACGTAGAACAAGGAGATGCCGAGTGACCAGGTGACGTCCGACATGTGTAGATCCTCTTGCATACCTGTAAAGCTTCATGTTAGTCGCGTTTTAACAAAGGAATAGTGAAGCGAACATAAGACTTACCAGCAAGACGGGCGTTAGAAACGTTGATTCGGTCAAGGTAGTTCATCAACAACATGGCAGTAACCATGGGAAGAAACTTCCAATCGAGCTTTCGCACGAGTTTCTTCTCAAGAGCAGCGCGGTCCTCGGGACTCATATCCTTGATGAGGTCATATCGCTCAAGAACCTCATCGCGCTCAGGCGCATTCTCTTCGTATTCGACATCGCGTTTGGCGTCGAGAGAACTGGGTTTTGATCGAACTGAGCCCGACATCTTGAACAAATGTTAAAAGTTATGAGGTTGAAGAGATGATAGGAGTGGGCTGACTGAAGAAGAGAGCCTGCTGAGGATGTTAAGAGAAGGTAGGATCAACAGTCTTTATACAACTGTGACCCTGCCATCGCCAAGGTAATGCTATAGTAACAGTAGTCTGTTCTCACGGACGTCTGCCTGATCCGTTCTTCTTCCCGACTCCCCCGCATCCCCGCGTTTACAAGTCTGGAGTTTCTTTTGGTTTGCGGGGTGTTAGTGTCGGATTGCCCCCGTCGGACAAGATCCGCCCAATCAAACCTTGTTTGACGGACTGGGGCCGACGAAGCATGCTAAGAGAAAACAGGCCATATTAAAGCCAAGAGATACAGGTCATGGGGGTTAAGCGGTTAGAGGCCTCGAAGAAGCATAGTTCTGGACAAGAGACCGAAGATGGATGGGGATCTCCGGCGGTATGAAATCCAGATATTGCTAAACCTGGTTAATTACACGATTAAGCTTAAATCTTGACTCGTACGTACCTCAAGACTACCCTGTCCTTCCATGATCTTGGTAGAGAGCGACAGTAAGAATTGCTGGAATACGCTTAGACCCGAGAAGCGCGTTGAGCATTGGGTTAGTAACACGGATGCTTTACTGACTACTTCAAACGTCTGCGCGAATCCTTGCTGGTTTGGCTGTGAGAGACAAACATATGCTACCGCCGCAGCCAAGATGTTGTATGCATCTAGAAAGGACACTGTTCTGGATTTAGTGTATTGTGACTCGATTAAGCGCTTGCAGGATGTTATAGTGTCAGACTTTATCTCGGGAGAATCCCCGAGACTGTTGGATGGTGGGTTGACGATTAAGATCATGGCCCGACACGCTAGTTGGTCCAGGTAGTCGGGATTATTTGTTGGTGGGAATTCGCGCCAGAAGCAGAGGTTACTGTACGAGAATAGGGCACTAGGTTTGTCACTTCCACAAATGTCGGAGATGAGTTGCGCGTGAACTATTAGATGACGGCTCAGAGCGAGTTTGTTTCGCACTTGTGCTGGTAAGCCTGATTCGTCGTCGTTTACTGGAGGCTCGGGTATCTGGAGATGTGTCAGTAGTGTCGGAGTGACTTCCGGTGTATTCGCTTACAGAGACAGCGATATCATCGTCTGTGATGCTGAATGGCCGACCCATGGAAGAAGCCAAGGACCTAAGACAATTAGCTTTGACAATACGCGGAAGTCGTATAGACACCCACCTGTCCATTAGATACACACTCCAGAACAACCACTCAACGCGATAGGTACTATCCACACCAAGTCTCTCCTGCGGAATAACAGTCTTATGCAACCCAGCAGCAATACAATTCGTCATAATAAACCCCATAAGGTGCCACGTCGACCCACCAGCCGGATTAAACATAGAAAACACGGCTAACAAAAGCATGCAATGCAGTGTATCCAGCGGTTCCTGCGATTGGAGTATCGTGGGCAGTAGCTTCACAGCTGCAGTATGGAGATTTGTAGCTAGACCTGAGAAGCGACTTGTTTCTGGTGACATGCTGATTCCGATCGCGATAGCCATGTAGGCATTGAAGCGAGGAAGGGCAGCTTTGTCGGTGGAGTCGACGACTGTGTCGTATTGTTCCATTAGACGTCGTTCGTCTATGTAGGGGAGCCAGACACTCCAGTCGAGGAAGCGTTGGAGGTGGGGGAGGGTTATGTCGCGTGTAAGTGGGATAGCTTGGTCGGTTCCGAGCGACATATGGTGTGAGGTTGAGGCTGTGGAGGGATCGCGACCATCTACGGCCAAGGCTGCCGCGATGGACTCGATTATCGCGAGCTTATGAGGTTCATTGCCTGTATTGGCTCGAGACTCTGCCATGGCTTTGTTGGAGAGAAGACCAATGGCACTCATAGTGTCTTCAACGGTTGACTGCTCATCTCCATTTTGCATAGCTGGTCCTGAGCTTGATAGCACAGGTATGTAAGCTTCAGTTGAACGACGCCTTTTTCCAGTGATGGGTGAGATGACATCTGAAGCACCAAAGGACCGTCGTGATTGAACATGTTGTTGTTCCGCGATCTTGACTTTTTGTTCAAGCTCAGAGACGCGACGTCTGAGTGACTCAACATAGCCGTTGACTCTAGCGTGAGTCAGACCTGCGTCTTCGGCGTTGAAGTCGAATTGCTGCGACCTCGCTATGCAGTCAACGCCAAGATCGGCACAAGATGTGCACGCAGGACGTAATCTGTCACACTGCAATTATCAGCCGATTGTCCGTGCAGATCACAATATGTGCCAAGACATAAGGGACGAAATAACATGGTCAGTTAAGACCACAGGTTAGGCGAATCATTTCCGTCATCCGAAGGTAAGGCATCGGACTCACTTTTTGCTTCCTCTTGAAGCACCGTTCGCAGGCCAAGGGTGCTCGGCCGTTCTTCTGCAGCGGCAGCGGCACAGGTTGGCTAGGGCTCCGTGCAGGGTCTGAGACGCGGGGAATGTCACGCCAATCAGTTGTTGTCATGTTGGACGTTGGAAGGGCTGATCTTGGTAGGAGAGGACGGAGAGAGTCCGAGGGGAAATCTGGGGATGATGCAGATTTAATCGGACTTGTTCCTATGGGGTCACGTGGGGTTAAGAACAGGTTAGCGGCAGGCAGTTTATGGGGTAACAGACTGGGGCCCCAGGTTCTCACTTCAACACGGACCAAGGATTGATCAATATTAACTATTTTGAGTAAAATCTATGCTAAACAATTTAATTTACTGATATTGTGGTTTATGCTGCCACTGGAACACCGTTGCTAACCCCATTTGTCACTCCGTTGGTGACTCCATTTGTGACTCCATTTGTAGCCCCATTCGCGTGTCCATTTGTACCGTTGACAGCCTTAGCAGGGGCACCATTTGTCTGAGCAGCCTTGACAGACTCGTTAAGAGCAGCCATCTCAGCACCTCGCTTAGTAGCAGCACCCATAAGAAGAGGTCCATCAGTAGCAGCCATGACCCATCTAGCGCCCATCTTGCAGAACTTCTCCACAAGATCAAGTCTAGCATGAAGACCTCCAACACCGAGCCACTTGCCATGCTTCTTACAAGCCGCAAGAGTACGCTCATAAGCCTCCGTCAATCTTGGGTTCTCATAATCTCCAGGAATTCCCATCTCAGCGGTAAGATCATTTGTACCGATGAGAAGTGAGTCAACACCAGGCAGAGCAGCAATCTCGTCAACAAGCTCCAACGCCTCAAGGGTCTCGATCATGGGGATGACGAGAGTAGCGTCGTTGGTGACGGGGTTGGAGAGCTTTGCGGGGATGCTGCGGAATTGATGATGGGGTAGACCGTTGGTGGAGGAGCGGAAACCAATGGGTTGGAATTTGGCTGCGTTGACGACGTCTTGAGCGTCTTGGACGGAGCGGATGTGGGGGACTACAACGCCTAGAGCGCCGCCGTCGAGGACTCTCGAGACGTAGCAGGGGTCTTTGCTGGGGACGCGGACGATGGGGGAGATGCCGGCGTAGAGAGCGGCGACGCAGAGTTGGGAAGTGGATTCAAGATCCAATGAGCTGTGCTCTGTCTCGATGAAGAGTCTGGGGATAATTAGCTTTGTTTGAAGGAGGACAGTTGATGGGGACTTACCCGTCGAAGCCAGCTGTCTTGGCCATGCCGACAATCTCAATAGACTTGACGAGCTTGATGGACATGGTGTAGGCGACCTCGTCACGGCTCATCTTCTCCTTCAAACTATGGGGAATTGGTGCGATAGACATGATGACTGATGTGTGAAAGTAAAAAGGTAGTTGTGGTTGGGGTATCTAGTGATTGTTTGTGGTGTTGATGCTGATGAAAACGGATTTGGCAAGGTGATTATGTGGTATTAATATACAACTCCAAAACTCCCAAAAAGAGAAAGAAGACTCAGTAAACCGTTATCGCCCGTCGATTTCTCCATGTCCGATCTCAATTCCCCCGACATTCCCCTCCAACTTGAGGGATGGATTAAAGCCGAACCCCAGAGCCGAGGAGGATCGTGGGGTTCGGAGTGGGGCCGATCATCACCACCGGACATTCTCCGTTGCATTGATACTACCCGCACGTTATCCTCTAAGACTTAGGCTGTCAGAATAAAGTAGTCTGGATGCTGGTCTAAGCTGATCAAATTATTTCGTCTCTTATGGTTGGCGGGCAATACTTCTGCCACCCTCATACCCGCGGGAGCATTCTATGCTATGGACGATCAATCATCGGAGGATAATCGGTAGTATTCCGAGTCACATTTGACTCATCTCGATTTACTGCAGAAGAGAGTTACTTAAAAATGCAATTCATCAACTCCAACATTCACGCCTCACAAACCATCACTCAAACACATTCACATCTCCACCTTCACAATGGCTCCAGGCATCGTATCATCAACTCCCCCAGACACCTTCGTCTCTTCTTCAGATAAGCCAACAGTCTATCTGTTGGATAACTTCCACCCCAATGTCATCGCCTACGCCAAGGAGAACTTCGATGCTGTCACACTAGATGACCCTCGTCACTCCCAATGGCGCGAGGCTCGCTACCTCCTCGTCAGGTCTTCCCGTCTGACAGCAGCGGACATTAAGTCATGTCCCAACCTGATCGCTATTGGCAAGCAGGGCGTTGGTATCGATAAGATCGACGCTGAAGCTTGTGCTGCCAGAGGAATCAAGATCTTCAACACACCTGGTGTCAACGCTCGTGCTGTCGCTGAGCTTGTTCTGACACTGGCTACTTCTTCTGCTCGTCAAGTCGGATCCATCGTCGCTAAGCAGTCTTCTGGCATTCTTTGCCCCAAGGAGAAGTGCTCTGGCTTGATTCTGCACGAGAAGACGATCGGTATTCTGGGCATGGGCAATATCGGCAAGTGTGTCGCCAAGATCTTCCACGGCGCATTCGAAGCAGATGTCATTGCATATGATCCCTTCCTCCCAGCGGACGCCTGGGCAGACATTCCCCACACACGTGCATCATCTGTTGCAGAAGTCCTAGAATCTTCAGATGTCATCACCGTTCACATGCCTCTCACACCCGAGACAAGAAACCTGATCGGCTACGAGGAGATGAAGCGCATGAAGAAGACAGCCATCATCATCAATACGGCTCGTGGAGGAATTGTTGACGAGGTCGCGCTTCAGCGTGCTTTGGACGAGGGTTTAATCTGGGGTGCTGGTCTGGATTGCCATGAGGAGGAACCACCTAGTTATGAGAAGTACCATTCCCTTTGGGACAGCGGTGTTGTCAGTACACCCCATATTGGAGCTGCTACTGCTGAGACGCAGATGCAAACTGGTATGGCGGCTGCGAGATATTTGTTAGAGTTTGCGTTGAGCAACTAGGGAGATAGACTTTTAATTATAAGCAACAAATTGACATTTTCATTTTAAAACTCGAAACCTTCCCATACACCTGGATTACTAGGTTCGCCATATACATAATGACCTAAGGCAGATTCCATATTCCAGAGTGAATCGTAATTCAGTAATGCCCAGTTGATGCCTGTTCCATCTTGATACTCCGAGCTAATATCATTCTCAGCTGGCATTGAATCGAATTGATTCACAGGGCCCAGCATACCAGGACGGTTGAGACCCTGTTCAAAGAACTGACTGTTCGCTGTGAAATCGCCCATATCAGCAGGCAGAGGTCCCGCGACCAGATTCTGAGGAAAGTCGCCCTCTGTAAAGTTTCCAAGCTCGCTCGGTATGGTCACTGATGCATCTGCCGGGAGGTTCGTTGGCGGCTCCCTAACATTTGGCCATAGCCTTTGCGAATGGTCTCGAAGGAGTGCCTCAAAGACTGCAACGTAGTTTTTTGCATCAGGAAGTTGTAGTGTTACACTTCTCAGTAGCTCTTGGCAACGTTGTAGCCCCTCATGTGACGCTCGTAGGTCTTCCGGTGAGATCTTCTTCGAGACAGACGTGCAATACATAACCGATAAACCCGCTGTGAACAGCATGTGGAAGTAACTTCGCGTATGAGTCATCCACTCCCGTTTAAGGCACAGAATATGATAGCGCTTAATCGCCTCAAGAGCAGACCTGAGAAACACAGTAAGTATGTCCTTCGGCGGCGACCCATTGACTTTCGGTACAAGATCTATAGCTCGTCGTAGTACCGAGAATCTCTCGCGAGCTGCGAGATGATCATACCACTCCTGCATCTCATAAAGACAGCTCGGCTCTTGAATGATAGGCGTGCTACTCCGCCAATCCTGCAGCTCCTTGAGTAATTTGGTCATGGTGACATGGACGTGCCCGGCAAGATTACGTTTTGGCGAAGACTCAACGATCTTGCCCCTCAACTTGGAAAACTCAGTCTGAATATGCGATGAAATCTGCCTCAATCTCACAGACACGAAGAAAACAGTCATCTCATTCTGAATATTCGGTTCGCGATTAAAATTGAACGAGTCAAGACTCTGAACTTGACTATTCGCTGCTTCGAGTTCTTCGTCGCTTGCTTCAACGGGGAATTTGGTGCTTATGTCGTTGTCGTCGATCGAGAAGGGACGGTCGAGCGTTGTAGAGCTGTAGCGGTCTTTGAGGTAGAATTGCCAGAATATGCGACGGCGGAGTTGAGTCTGGAGGAGGTCGTTGGGGATGTGCGGGTTGGAGTGGAGGCCAAGTTCTATGCAGAGACGACCGCAGAGTCTCACTACATCCCAGATGGATGTGCCTATAAATTGTGAGTTATGAGATTGCCACTTATGTTTACTGGTGTAGCATACCGATGGGATGATAGATGCCGAATCTACATATTAACAACAGATCTTGCACCGAGTCTAATCCTCTAGTCAGGAACTCGGTTCCAAGGTACTGCAATGCTGCGTTATAGTATGCTTCCGGATGGCGGTTATGTAATCTGTTCCGATACGGAAGTACAGCTCCGATAGCACAGATCATAAAAGCTCTGAATAGATCATGATTTGTGACTTGACCAGAGGTGTTCGGATTGCTGAATAAACGGTGATGAAGGGCCCAGATACTTCGGCGCAGGAGGAATGGGTTCTGGATATGTGCCCAGCTCAAGCTGTACTAAGTCAGCAACTAGAATAACTACAATCAGTTGTAGAGCCCACTATTTCTCGAACAGCATTTGCGTCTCAGCTGCGGAAGGCAATGAGCAAGGCGCGATCGACACTTCACCAGCAGCCGGGGCATCCGCTAGTGTTCTCAACAAGGTAGCGTGAGATTTTCTCCAATTTGCATCAGCAAACAAATGCGCGATAAAACTGCATCGATTAGTCAATATGCCAAAGCCAAAAGGAATACTGGCGAACATACCTTATACTAGCGCCCTCTCTAGTCGCAGGTGAAGATGCTGCTATAGACCTCGTATGTCGATCATCCGGGCTGGTCGTATCCACAGTACTAGGATCATGCGCTACAGCGCTGGCTTCTAATTCCGCGAGTCTTTGAGATAAAGCTTGTTCTTTCTTCTCCAACTCATCAATCATTCTACTTTATCAGCATAGTCCAGCCAGGGTAATTGTGAACTCTCACGCTCGTGATAGTTGACCATTTCCGTCAGCATCCGTATTTATGACAAGGCATTCCAGCCCATTTCTTTCACATGGTGAACAACTCGGTCTGTTATTATCGCACTAAGATCAATCAGCCCCACTGAGTAAACACAGCAGTAATGATGGAAAAACCTTTGTCTTTCGTTGTGCACAGGCTTGGCAGGCTGGTAGTCTCGGTAGACGCGAAGATACTGGAGGAGTCATTTTAGCGTACTTGATTGGCTGGAGATTCTCCGAGAGGCAGGGAACGGGAATCTGGGGAGATGGTTAGTTATGTATTCTCCAACGGACATGACGTGGGTCGTGAGAGCATCACGTGTTTAACCCCGCAAGTTGTGAAAAGCTTGTTGCTCTTAAAAGAGACTAGAGGGAGACCGTAGGGTGTCAGAAGAATCGACCGTTGAAAGCACAAGAAACAAAATAATTTAGTCACCTTATGCCACCTTAGACTATCATTTAGGCTGTCTTATTTCTGTAGCCTAAGTCTTAGAGGACATTTCTTCTGTTGCCCACCTAGGGAGAGTAGACCCGAGTTAGGGCGAAAGAAATAAATCCCCTACGGTTTGGCATGAAGTGGTCGAGTTATTTGGTCACTTGTATCAGTACACAGCAGTCATCCTCATCAACATTGTGGAGATGGTCAAGAGGGAGAGGTTTGGGTAAATGTTCAGATGATGTTCATTTGTCAGTTAAACGATCATGGTGTTAACTTAATTCTTGACTATTCCCCTCATTCAATTCATCATACAAATAATCGTCCCTCTAGTAGCGGTTCTCTACATGTTTAGAAACAACAGACTCCTGGTCCTTCATCTCCGGCTCAATAATCTCCCGAGCAGCAGGCTTCAGGTCATCAGCAGTAGGATACGCGATCTTGTGCACAGTGTACCAAGGTCTCTCAAACAACTTATCCATGCTTTCCAAAGATCGTCCAGAAGTCTCAGGCATAGCAAAGTAAACGTAGACCAGCGAACAAGTACAGATGCTAAGGAAGAACATGAAAGCACCATATCGCTCGGTGGCAGCCAGAAGAGAAGGCATGGCACGCGAGCAGCCAAAGTACATGGCCCAGTGGACAGCCATGAGGATAGAGACGTTGATGGAGCGGATTCGAATAGGGAAGACCTCAGCGGATACGAGGTAGGGAATGGAGAACCAGCCGATCGACCAGCCGATGGCGTGGATGTAGATAGCTGCGATAGCAGCGCGACTAGCACCCATAGCAGAAGAACTGGCCTCGATCTCCTCAACGGTCCAGCCATTTGTGACCTTCAGGTAAGCACCGACGAAGGCCAAAGTCAAGATCTGAATGGTGATACCAGTCATGAGAGATCTACGACGACCGATGAAGTCGATGACAAACACGGAGAAAACAAGAACTGAGACAAATTTGAGAATAGCGTAGCAGCCAGTCGCAAGGAAACGAGCCTCTGTGCCCGCGATACCGAGATATCCAAAGATAGTAGGACTGTACTGCGTAATAGCATTGGCACCACTCCACTGTCCAAAAACATGACAAGCAAACATAAGAGTAAATCTCCTCCTGTTGCTAATATCCGCAAAAGTCTCCTTGATGAGATCCCAAGTATTAGCACCAGCCACAATCTCAATCTCATGGTTAAGCTGCGCCTCAATGCCCTGGAACTCAGACTGAACATAAGGATGGTCCTCGGGAAGACCTCTGAAGCGGGATAGTACTGCGAGGGCTTCGGTGTTTTTGTTCTGGCTGAGCAGGAAACGGGGGGTCTCGGGGGTGAAGAAGGTGCCGACGCCCCAGATTAGAGCGGGGATGAGTTGAAGGGCGGTGGGGAGTTGCCATTGGAGGTTTGTGCCGGCGTGGTATTTGGTTACGCCGTAGTTAAAGAAGAAGCCGAAGACGACACCGAGTTGTTGGCAGCAGGTGTATTGAAGGGTCAAGAGGCCTCGGATAGGCTGGGGGGAGATCTGACAGATGTTAGTACAGGGATTCTCAAAGACTCTTGATGCGACTTACCTCTGCGATGTAGACTGAAGGCAAGACGGTAGTAGCACCAATACCAATACCCGAAATAACACGGGTAGCGTATAGTACTCCCAAATTACCATTGCTAAAAGTCTGGCCAAAAATACCGGCCATGTAGACCACAGTAAAGAACTGGAACGTCCTTGTTCGACCAAGTCGTTGCGTCAACCACACACAACCCAAACAGCCAAAGACTGCACCGGCTGTAGCGATGGCGACGATCCAGCCTTTTGTGTTGGCGTATTCGTGGTCGGTTTGGTTATCGATTCCGAAGCGTTCTTTGAAGATCTCCATGATGACGAGGGATGCGATATTGCCTGGAAGTCATAGTGTTAGTTTGATGTGAGGGTGAGGTCAGGGTGGGAGTGTGTATACCTTCATCGAAGCCCTTGGCTACACCTGAGAAACTCCAGATGCAGGTACATGCTAGGAGATACCAATTGAAGATTTCCTTGGGACTATCTTGGATGGCCCTTTTTGTGGCCTTGATCATATTTGGTCTCGCCATATTGAAGAAGAAGTCTCGCCACTGAGAATGAAACGAAGTGAATGCTCTGAACAAGAAATGCTGAACCTGGCTAAAGTCCTGAGCTTGGAGAAACAAAATTGCCAAGGAGTCGAAGCAGCAATATATCGTATCCCAACAACCCGTCCCAAAAGGTAGGATTATTTCCGTCTCTCTCCAACAAGAACCTTGCCAAGGACGTGGAGAAAATCTTGACCTTTGCAGGAAAGGAAAAGGCGGGGATGGCCGATAATCGCTGTTGTTCCCCGAGTTCCCCAGGTTCAGGGAGTGGAGCCCCGGTCTAGCGTGGAGTCAAAACGGCTGCCATCGGGGTATCTCCTAGTGCTGTCGGACGAATTCCAGGTGCCACCTTTGAGGGGTTTACCTTGTATTTCCCCTCGTGATGAAAAGCCCGGGCCCATTATCGTGGAGGTGACGAGTCAAGAGGGAGGTTACAATGCGTCAAGCGAAGGCGCACTGATGGGGAAGTTGGCTGGTCTGGGGAAATTTCCCGCTGGGTTATGTTCGGCGAAATGTACAGTTGTAACCATAATGGGATTATACGCGCAATTGATGCCGATATCCGGAGATGTTGGGGATCAGCTTGTTGTGGTGAGAAGAATGTGGTTCTGATGTTCATGACACGTTGGGGGATGTCTTGGCTGTTCGGCAGTCGAGACGGTTAGCTCAGAACAACGCCGTCAGACGCCTTGGAGAATGGCCGAAATGGCACTAGATTGATGTGTCCTGTGCTGTGTATGTCACTGCGTCTTGGGAGTTGTACGCGACGCGAAGCTTTGACAAGACACCCATGAGATCTATTCTGCTTGACATAATTGCGTGTCGTACACAGCGCCACATAATCTTACAATATTGACGGGATCATTGCGTATTGACCAGAATAGTCCTTAGTTTTATCTTAGATTTGACTAACTTATGCCTCAGCCTTCTTCTGTTTCAGCATCGGCGCAGCCACCGCCCCGCGACAATGCCACTCAACAGTCTGAACGTTTCCCTCCAAACTATCCGTAATATACAAAGTTTTATGCTCTGGTCCTCCAAAACAGCAATTCGTAAAATTAATTCCTTCAGAACCACTTACAATTCTGGCCTTGGGCACACCATGCGTGTCAACCACAAACACACTTCCAAGACTAGGATGACAAATAAACAAATTTCCTTCTTCATCTAAACACAAACCATCAGGACCAGCGTTGCCGAAGGATTGGAAGAATACTCCTGCTTTGGAAGTTGTTCCGTCGGCGTGGAGGGGGAGACGCCAGACTTGGTTTGCGCGGGTCATGGCGACGTAGAGGAAGCGCTCGTCGCGGGAGAGGACGAGACCGTTTGGTGAAGGGCCGTTGTCGAGGAGTGTGTCTAGACGTCCGTCTGGTGATAGACGGTAGACTCGGCCTGTTGGGTCTGTCATGCCTGTTTGTCCTTGATCTGTAAAGTACAGGTTTCCTTTTGAGTCGATGATAAGATCATTTGGACCCTTGAATCTCTCCAGGTTTTTTCTTGTGAGATGAGGTCCTATCTTTCCAGTCTCAGGACTAAATGAAAGGATTCCCTGCACCGTATCAGTCAGTCTTGTGAATAAGAAGCAATATCGCTGAGTCTCACCTGCTTGTAGTCTGCCACCAAGATATCTCCATCCGCAGTCCCAATAAGCCCATTTGGCTCACCATCCCACTGACAAGCAACCTCAACATTCTTATGCTTATCAATCCTCAAAATGCGCCCATAAGGAACATCAACAATATACAAATTGCCAGCGCTGTCAAAAACAGGTCCTTCAAGGAAGATATGCTTAAATGCACCCGCAAAGCCACCGCGCCATTCTGTCTCTTGGCCGATACATCGTTTATCGTCTGGGATGCGAAGCCAGACTTCTGCTTTGATGGCGGGTGGTGCTGGGTAGAAGTTCATGATGTTCCGGTCTTGGAAGGCTGGTAGTGGTGGTGCGCTTGGGCTTGGCTTGGAGGCAGTTGGTGTTTTATGGTATGCAGGGTCCGTGCTTATGATACTCTGGCGGAAGAAATCCGATGCTTTGCGACAAGGCGGGGTTTAGTTCTGGCTCTTAATTGGTCGTTGGATTGACTTGCTTGTCTCAGCGTCCATGAGCTTTGATTGGACTGTCTCGCGAACTGGCGAGATCCGTGCCCTGGCGGAGACCCATGAGTGCTTGACTCGTGCATGCACTAGACCCCGGCTTTTATGACTCGCTCTTATCGCTGTCGACACTGTAGGGTAACAAATGGACCTCTAATTGGAGACTTATTGAGGTGACAGTAGTCTACAGTGAGAAGATAAAAAAGACATGAGAGAATTCTGTCTAATAGTTCTTCTGTCTCCGAGATCGAAGAAGAGAAGAGGAGACAGTTTACCAGTTCTGCTGTCGCAAACTGCACGATATTTATTTTCACTGTTTCGCATTTGTTGACAAAAATACGTGTCAAACAACAAATGTAGCCATTCTGCCCAGATAAGCGGTAAATTAGCTGCAAATGACCTCACCAATTGATGGATAATTGTTTAATGGATATGAATACGTAGTAAATCATTAGATCTAGCATCGAGCCATATACTATGTTCAATTCATCTTCATCTTCTCTCCGTCGGAAGACAAGTCTCACTGACGTCAGAGGGTTCTCTCAAGATATCCACTCATTGCCACCAATCAAAAGAGCTCAGTCGGCTTTAAATTACCCCGACTCTTGACCAGTAACCGGCCACCCATGAGCATGCTTCTATTTTTACCTCTCTCGCGTTGAAACGCGTCGCGACAACTTGCCTACCAGAAATGATTTGCGAGATGACCTCACTATTGTCAATCCAGCCTTAGGAATGTTACCTGATGAGAGTCAGCCGACTACGGACTACCGTACCTGCATTCAGTTTTAAATCCTTCTACGACGATTGCTGACATGCAACCTCTACAGAAGCCAATCAGACGCGTCGCGTTAACTACGTTAAACTTCAAGGCTTGATTTGTAATGCCTGCGGGCAACTATTTGCGAGGAGTCATGACAATTGAGATACACCGACGGAGTTGGTTGATAACTACGTGTTGCATTCGTAATCGTATAGGGTGAAGTACATATTCATGGTTGAGCCATGATATTCACAGATGTTGTACTTACATTTCTATTCTCAATTAACATCGCGTCATTTATCTCAACTCTCAAGACATCATGGACAACATCTC
Source organism: Fusarium incarnatum (assembly GCA_004367075.1). Classification (NCBI taxonomy): domain Eukaryota; kingdom Fungi; phylum Ascomycota; class Sordariomycetes; order Hypocreales; family Nectriaceae; genus Fusarium; species Fusarium incarnatum. The sequence continues at coordinate 42,732 of QGDZ01000158.1, read as the reverse complement.
TGAACCCAATACTGCTTCATTGCTCCCAACCAAGCAGGGCGCTCTTACTCTCAGTGAACGTCCCACCCCCTCACCTAGCCACGGCGAACTACTCGTCCGCAATGCAGTCGTCGCCGCCAACCCCTCAGACTGGAAAGTCCAAGCCTTTGGAGTTTTGATCGAACAATTCCCAGGTGTACTCGGCAGTGAACTCGCTGGCACCGTCATCTCAGTCGGACCTGGAATAACACGCTTCAAACCAGGCGATCGCGTGACGGGCTTTGCCACTGGAGTAATCTACCCGAATAGTGACAAAGCGGCGTTCCAGAAGTATACTATCATGGACGAGGTCGCGACCTCTCATCTACCTGACCATATCGCGTTTGAAGAGGGTGTTGTGTTTCCTGTTGGTATGATCACCTCGTCTATTGCACTTTTTGACAGTATGGGACTTCCGATGCGGAGGATACACGAAGAGGAGCGTGGTGCGATCTTCATATGGAGCGGTGCTTCATCGACAGCAATTTCGGCACTCCAGATTGCGCATTCCATGGGCTGGACCGTTTATGTGGCCGCAAGCCCGAAACATCACGAGTGGTTGAAGAGCTTGGGTGCGGCAGAGGCTTGGGACTATCGTGACCCGGACGTTGCGCAGAAGCTGAACCGAGCTGTGCAAGCCTCAGGGCTGAAGATTCGAGGTGTTCTTGACGCTCGATCTGATGAGTCTTCGTTCAATTCCATCGCGGATATCCTCAACGCAATCGATTCTTCTGGTGGGATCAAGCTTAGCACGCTATTTCCATTTCAAAACGACAAGAGCTTACCTAGCGGAGTTGAGGCTATTCACACCGACTGCTCTCGATTCACCGAGCAATATCCTCACATTGCGAAGTGGCTCTTCGAAGGATGGCTACACAACAACCTCCAAGATGGGACTCTCAAGATCGCCCCGAGACCTCACGTCATTGAAGGCGGCTTGGGAGCTGCGCAGAAAATGCTTGACACTCTCAAAGCTGGAGCGAGTGGCGAGAAGTTCATACGGAAAGTGTAGTCTATAGTAGAGCTGTTAAGATATTCTCGGTACAGTTACTCTATACTACAAGCTTATCGAATAAACTATTGTTTTAGCTTGCAATTGACTTTCTTCACTTCCAAACCCTTATCGTATCATTCATCATATCAATTCTCAAATATGACAATTAGGAGAATTGCTAACCGCCAAAAGCAACTCCAAGATGCTACACTACCTTTCTAGAAGACAATCCCCTGTGTGGATCATTTCTGAAGATCCAGTCGCATTTCTTCCTAGTGTTGCATTCTTCATAGCCTCGCAAGTTCCTTGTTGATATCAGACATGTGATAAGAAAACCTCGGCGGTGACACCATGAAACAATCAAGACCCCCTGCCTGTCAGATCTCTGAAGCGACAAGGAGGTTCCATGTCGCAGCCTTCAAACATGGCGCTATGTGCGCTATGCGCGCTATGACAAATCCCGAACAGATTCTGTCAAAAGCTAAGACAGAATTAAACAGTCGCTAAATGTGATTGGGTTTTTAAAGTTTCTTTTCACATTTTCTTTTGTGAAGACCGAGGCTGGTTTTCGAGCTTGTGAAACGGGGCTTTAGCGTAAGGTTTCAGTGCTAACAACTGAAGCGAGGGTTGTAAGATCGACCGGTAAGCGCCGAGATGAGGGAGACCAGGGTGTTCGGTAACGTTGTGATCCGAGAGATGTTAAACTGGGATTGATCATAGTGGGATTTTTCATCGTGCGGAAATAGAATATGTTTTTGTCGGGGATTGTTGCGAAACGCTGGGCACTGTTTGTGAACCCAACCTATCGCGTATCGCAGCTTATCAGAGAACCACAAACAGTGGAGCTGGGGTTGAAGTCCAGACAGAAGATCAGCCAGATTCAGGTCAATCAATTCAGAATCTTGACTGCTATGGATGCGTTATTGTCAAAACTCAGATAGAGCAGATTGATTTTCACATGCTTTATCACGGTCAAGTTCATAGATAGGTAGCTAGATTTAGACGGTATGACACAATACCTATCCAGAGTAGATGTACTGCAGAATTGATCTCTGGTCATGTCAATTACTTACAGCTTGGTGATAGTGTCAAACCATCAATAAAGCATCGCCAAGTCCAGTGACATAACATCTTCAACTGCGCCTCTGCCAAGATCTTTCAGTAAAGTTTCACCACTAAAAATACCAATAAACCATGGGAATACCGAATATCGTGAAGCTATACGTCGATCATACAGCACAATTCAGCCCTCACGAGGAGCCTTCCAAAAAGCGACAGCAGCACAGCCACAGCAGATCTGACGATCCAATCGCATCAGATAAATTAGCCAAGCATGTTAGAGTTCGCGTTTCGGATCCGAGAGTTGTGAGATCCACCACGGCTTGGGTGGTCTGAGCGAAACGTGAAACACCACAACATGGGGCATCGAGAAACTTCAAACTTGGAGATTTGGAAACTTCAAACATAGATACAGAAAAAGAGGTGGCTATGATGTCGCAGCGCGGGAAACGGAAACGAGAATCTGTGCGCTGACATTGATTCGAGGTGTGATACTGGCCAAGATGTTTGAGAGATCTATGTGTTTGGGAGGCTGAGCACCAGTATCATAGGGCGATAAACGACCAACATCTCAATCCAAAAGTCTATATAAGACTCTGGATTCTCTGTCTGGATAACTTCTCATCAACCAACAATCATCTCATCTCTTCTACCATCTTCGCTTTTACCTTCTCAGCCCTGGTGGCCTATTTCAATACTCAAAAACTTTAATCTTTCCTACCTCTCTACTCTCACTAAGATACCCACTTCTCTTTTATCTTTACTCAACAAAAACATATTCAAAATGCATTTCTACGCTCTCATCCCCGCTTTCATCGCCACCGCCTCTGCTCACGGAGTAGTCGTCTCCGTCGAGGGTGCCAACGGTGTCTCCATGCCTGGTCTCACCATCGCTGATGGCACTCCTCGTGACTGCTCCAGCAACGGCTGCGGTTCTCAGGCTGACACCGCCATCATCCGTGACCGCGAGCTCGGAACTGACCGCGCCAGCGCCCTCGGCAGGACCCAGGGTAACGGCCCCGTTGACGCCTCCGTCATGATCGCCAACTTCATGGGTGGTGCCGGTGCCAACAATGTCCCCACCAACAACGGCTCTGACGCCAGTGTCGGTGTTGAGGATGATATCTCCGGTCTCCAGGGTGGCCGCAACAACAACAACAACAACAACAACAAGCAGAAGCGTCAGCGAGGTGGTCTCCTCGGTGGCCTTCTCGGCGGTCTCGGTGGTGGTCTTGGAGGCGGTGCTGGTGGTGAAAAGGCCGACAAGCCTAACGAGGCTAGTGTTGCTGCTACCGCTGGCGATGGAGCTACCAATGGTCTTCCCACTTGCTCCAACAACGGTGAAATCACCATGACCTACCGACAAATCAACCAAGATGGTGCCGGCCCCATGACAGCCGACATCGACGCCACATCCGGCGGCACCGACCCCGCCGCCTTCCAATCCGCCGAGGTCGTCCAAGACGTTCCCGGTGTTGGATTTGGTGGTCTTTCTCTCGCTACCAACACTGACTTCCCTCTCACTGTCAAGATGCCTCAGGGTATGACCTGCGAGGGATCCGTTGGAGGTGCTGACAATGTTTGCATCGTCCGTGTTCGCAACAGTGCTGCTGCTGGACCTTTCGGTGGTTCTGGTGCTTTCACTCAGTCTGCTTCTGCTCGCAAGCGTGCTATTGCTTTCCGCCTCAAGAAGCGCATGGAAATCTACCGCCACTAAGCGATTGATATGATGGATTGGATGGGATGAGTTGGTGGATTGTATAGATAGATGATAGATGAGAATGCTTTCCTGGAGGAAGTATATGAATACAAATGTTTATGAAATACTCTTGTTTTACCGCATTCGAACCTTTATGTTTCGCATGGCATGGGTATCTGCCTGGAAGGGCATCATGTGACAAAACATTACTATTGAGCTTAGCAGGCCAAGAGAAGAACTAATATCTCTTGGGATGCAAGGGCGAGAGGTTCTTTTGATACGAGCAATTAGTATCAACTGTTTATATCTTGGCAAAGCACTGTCAGGTCCGTCGGGATTGGCGGTCTTTTCTCACCTTCCAATCATGGAAATACTTCTGGGGATCACCGTCCGACCTGCCCAGATAGGATGCTACCTTGAACCGAGCTTACTTACCCCTCTCTTGGAACTTCTAGCGGCACGAAGGAATACCATCAATTAAGCTTAAATCAGAGTTGAAGCCAAATGGATCCCTTGTTTATCTAGACAATCCTTCCAATTGAGGTTTTTGTAATGGGATTGGTTGTTGTACGTGGCCTGTTGACGTTTTGTATGAACCAATTGAGGTGGACTCGGACCTCATCTCACCACACCATCAACCACGCGGGGAACCTGTAAACGCCCAGCGTTCCTGCATGTTCCCAGGAACAAGTGCTGACCAACTTCGAGCATGTTTATCTCAATGTTTCTCTAAATCCTCCAGTAACTGTCAAGAGTTTGACCAAGCCCCGGCTTGGGTTACATCTCAATTGCCTCTTCAGCTTCCCGATGTGGAGTAGACGCACTTGGCATCCAACAAACCGGACGAATCGCCTCCTAAGTGACCTTGTAAATGGCCTCTCAATTGACCCGTAAGAGCGGTCTAACCAACCACCGAATGCTTGGTGATAGTGCACGGTTAGAATTGAACTTTTGATAAGCGAGGATCCCCGCAGGATGTGGTGGGTATAAAAAGTGATCGTACTGTCACTAGAGACTGGATGGATATCCTCATCTCATCTCATCTCATCATCCTCCACCATGCGTTACTCAGTCCCTCTCATGGCGGCTCTCGCCGCCAGTGCTACAGCCACCGCTCCCCAACAGAAGCGCGCTGAGAAGCTCTTCACCCTCGAGACTGCCGCTGGTGAGACCGTCGAGGTCACCGAAGACGAAAAGTTCCAGATGATCGACGTAAGCATGCCAGCTCCAATTCCTCATCACCACTAACAATCCCAGGACCACATCCACTTCTTCGACATCACAGAATGGAAAGACCACAGCCCAGCATCCAGCCTTATGGCCCTCACCCCCTCCTACCCCACCAAACTCTCCCACCAATCCAACGTCGCAAAGATGGTCAGCAAAGTCAAGACCAAGACCATGGAGAAGCAACTCAAGAAATTCTCCTCCTTCCACAACCGCTACTTCAACTCTCGCTACGGCGTTGAGGCTGCGCAGTGGCTGCACAAGGAAGTTGAAAAGGTCATCAAGAAGAGCAAGCACCCTCTCGCTTCAGTCCGTCTTATCCAGCACCAGGCTTGGTCGCAACCTTCTATCGTTGTGTCGATTCCTGGAAAGGTGAGACTCAAGACTGTTGTTACTGGATCGCATCTTGACTCGGTTATTTCTAATGACCGTGGTGCTGGTCGTGCACCTGGTGCTGACGACAACGGATCTGCGTCCATTATGCTTCTTAACCTTCTTGGAGCTTTCCTCGAGGATGAGCGCATTGCCAAGGGTGATCACCTTAACACTGTTGAGTTCCACTGGTACTCTGCCGAAGAGACTGGTCTACTCGGCTCTCAAGACATTTTCAACAGCTACTCCCGTCTCGGCATTCAAGTCGAGGCTATGTTGAACCAAGATATGGTCGGCTACAAGGGTCGCGATGGCATCGAGCGTTTCGGTCTTGTCACCGATTTCACAAACGCTGCTCAGAATGACTTCCTCAAGCTGCTCATTGATGAGTATGCTGATATTTCTTATGAGGAATCTACCTGTGGTTATGCTTGCTCTGACCACGCTTCTGCTCACCGAAATGGTTATCCCTCGTCGTTCTTGTTCGAGACCCCCTTCGGAAACCACAACCCTCACATTCACACCCCTAACGATACCATGGAGTACGTTGACTTTGATCATGTTATGCAGCATGCCAAGGTCACTGCTGGTTTTGTTTACGAGTTGGCTCACAAGGACTTTACCGCGTAAGAGCAGCTAGGTCTGAGGATTATGATGAAGAAAAATATGCTAGCATAGATGAGATAATGAAATTGTACAACTTTGTTGTCCACTCCTGCATCCGATCCCTTCCGTGCACTAACTGCTGTAAATCATGATTCGTCGTCACTACTTCTCGCGGACAACCTCCTTCAACTTAATCTTGAGTTCACTCTTCTCCCAGATAATGTAAATCTTCTGGTCGTACCAATTCTTACTCTCGGGCATCAACTCAAGGTCAAACTTCCATAGCAAGCGCGTCAACAAAAGTCGCATCTCAACATAGGCCAGACTGTAATGTCATGTTAGCTCTTCAATCCTCACAATTTGATAGGTAGGCTTACTTCTTGCCGAGACAGTCGCGAGGTCCCATAGAGAATGGCTGAACCACAGCTCGAGAGTCGTTCGCATACAGAGGATCATTCAACCAGCGCTCAGGAACGAACTGCTCTGGGTTTCTGAAGTTTTGAGACGACTTGAAGGCGGGCAATTGAGGCACGATAACAGAAGTCTAGCTCAATAGTTAGAATGTGTTTGAAGTGACAACACGCTAGGAATATTTACCTTTTCTGGGATAAAGTATCCTTCCATGAATTCGCCACCTGCAGGTGTAACACGTGGAAGCCCGGCAGCAACGGGTGGATCTAAGGTTCTCACGTCAGCACAAGATCTCAATAACTAGCCGCCTGACTTACACATTCGGAGACTTTCAGACAGAACCGCAAGTAGATACTTGAGTTGATCAACACGATCGGCAGTAATCTCGTCCTCAGAAGAAAAGGTGGAACGAATCTCACTGACAAGCTTATCATACTTGTCAGGATTAGACAAAAGGAAATAGGTAGCGCCACTGAGCAACGTGGCCGTTGTCTCACTACCTGCAATAATAAGAAGACTAGAATTCTCGAGAATCTCAGGTCTGGACATTCCTCTCTCGTCGTTATATCGAAGAATATACGACATGAAATCCTGGCTGTTGGTATCCTTGGCATCAAGGCGGGCACCAGCCGCATGCTCGGTAAATTGCCAATGTTCCTCTACAGCCTTCTGCATTCTCTTAGGTGTCAACATGGGAATGTAGTCTCTGAGGCCGAGACGGACCAGAGCCTGTGAGAAGCTGACACTCTTCATGGTATTGAAGATCCTGCGAACCCAAGGGTGATAGTTGCCGCCCTCAAGACATCCGAAGGGCTGACCGAGAGCGAGATGGCCAATGAGGTCGAACGTAGCGAAGTTGTACCATGCGACCATATTAACAGCTTCACCTTGTTGAGCCTTCTGAGTAAGACGTTCGATGAAGAGGTCAACGTAATGATTGATAAGACCCTCCTGACCACGAAGTGCCTTTTGCGAAAACGCATGCGACAAAAGCTTGCGCTGACGCTTATGATCCTCATGGTTGGCGATGATCAGATTTGGAGCAGGACGCTTCTGTCGGTAGGCGCGAAGGTCTTTCTCGAAGATCTTAGCGCCGGCTGTCTTGTGCCCATAGATATTTTTATTAGCGTCGGCGGTGATGAAAGAGACGTCGTTGGGAGCGAATCGAACGACAGGGCCATATTGATCGTGCAGATCCGAGAGACGAGCGACCCATTGACCTCGAGTTATGTTCCAGAGGTATGGGAGTTGAGTTGTGGCGTAGAGCTTTGGGCCTGGGACTTTAGAGAGGGGGTGGAAGAAGACATTGTAGATGGCGCGGATTGTTGTATAGAGAGCCAGTGCTGAAGCAAGAATTGCTAAACCACCGCTGAGTGTCAAAGTGGACACTAGGTCAGAGTGAAGGACAGCCATGTTGGCGTCAGAAGATGATGCTGTCTCGTTCAAAAACTGAAAGTGCGAGTTGTTTCTGTGAATGATCCGATCGTTGAGTGGTGGGACTTCAGCTTCTTAAACCATTAATTCCTCCATAAAAGGAAACTGCAACTTGATAATGCACGGCCACATTGGGACGTTGATCCCCATCACAATGCAACAATGAAGCCACTGACCAGCGCCGCCTACGACTCCACGCGTCAGGCTTGTCCTATCGTAGGCCACAGATATCAAATTCCTGACTCGAAACCTGCAACATCCACGGCAGATGGGGGTATCGTGTCGCATTGCGTACAAAATTCCGCGGACTTTCCGTTTTATCGATCGCTCGGGCATTTCTAACGACGCGAATTCCGTGCATGCATCCGTGGGGTTTAACCAAGTGGATAACAATTGTGGTTGATCTGCATGAAAGAGTCTTGTCTTGACGATGCATTGACCATGTTTTTCGGAATTCGCTATGATGTGACCCTGTTTTGTACGGCAATTCGTATCCAGCATCCCTGTTAGTGCGGAACTAATGCGAGATGCCGTCGGCTCTTGATGAAATTCCCGCTGGAGGAATTCAGCGAGATAACCTAGAGCGAAAACTGGCCTATGGGTTTCCGTCGACAGTATTGAGTTTGGTTAAGCATGATGATCATTCAATCTGGAATTCGGAGTTGGAAGAGCGGTGTTAACTATGTGAGTTTCGGGAATGCAAAACATAATAAGTTAACTTTATCCAGGTTACGAAGTCACGCGACAGTTTAATCGAGACTGAAAACTTAGCCCTTAAAGTTCGATTTAAAATTGAGGGTGCGATTTGGGATAGAAAATATACATGCAAATCACATGATTACTACCTTGGTTTCCCACTTTCGAAGGTCCTCAGGACCTTCCCTATCCCCCCCTGGTGGTCCACCAACCAGGAAAATGCCAATCCGCTGGCAGAAACCCCTGTCATCCTTCTGCACCACAAGTCCCTCGTATAAAGTCTTTTTCTTGTGGTCGTGTCGCAATACCAACAAATAAGCACAGCCAGTCAAAGGCAGGGGAGTCGCCAAAGTATCAAGGTGTATAACGCATGTCAGTCGTGGCCAAACCGTACTTCCAGCCCCAACCTTGTAGCGATTGCGCTGTGACCAAGTATTGGAGGAATCTCCAGTCTCTGTTGATTTCCCTTCACTTCCAGAGTTTGCATCTTCAAGCTCAAGATCGCTGAGCTTAACCAGCGGTGCAGTAAATCGAAGCTCTTTATTTGTCAAGTGTAAGGGACTACCTTGATCATTAGCTGCGGGAAACGACTGGAGGTCGCTTAATAGAGAAGTCCAGGTCCCCTTCGCCTCCCGGAAGGAGATTTCACCTTGTGATGACGCCCAAGACCAGGTGGGAAATGTGTTAGAGCCCTCTATTGATGTCTGTGGGACTTCTGGTCTCCAAAGCAGGTGTTCAACGCAATGAGACCGGAACAACCCCGCGAAATATTCAAGCCCATGGCGTTCTGACAGTTTCGTTGCTATTCCCTGAACAGCTGCAAGCCTATCAGTAGAAAATGATAGGTCCATGCGAACAAACTGAGAGACTAGAGATGTCCAGGTCTTACCCACGATCTCCCTTATGTTGCACTGCAGTATCTGACATATACCTTCCGTAGTCTTGTCTTCAAACCCAAGGTCGAGTATACAGTCCTTTGTATGCCGAACCTTGGGATTAAAGGGCAGCTCGCGAAAAGATTCCGGAGTCTCTCCCTGGAATCCACCCTGACCTTCCCAAAAGAATCCGTGTGAACATTGCCAAATCAGTCCATTGGACGTCCAGTGAAGGACACGAGGAGATAAAAGCCATTCTTGGAGACACCAACCTCTGCTAAGTAGCGAGCTTCGAAAACGCCTCCTAACGGCATGCGGTGACTGGAAAAAGACGCCTCCTGGGCTGAGCCATTTTTTATAACTGTATCTCGCTACTCGCCTTTCGGTAAGGAACCCTTCTGAGCTATCCTTTGCACTCGCTGCTGCAATGCAGCAGAGGGCGTTTGAATAGTAAGCTGCCATGTTCATCGACTCTTTTTCCCAGTCGGCTTTCACAAAGTCATCTTGCTGTGAACCGAGATTTCTATCAGCTTGGATAATGCATACAGCATCAACCCATAGATACCGTACGCCCATCAGTCGAGTAATGTCCATCGCGTCTCTAATGGTCTTTGGCATGTTCTGAATCTTAATATGATCTTCTCTTTCTTGTAGGTTTGTCGTGGTTGTTCGTGCAAAATCGTTTCCCTTTCCCCATTGATAGCTTAGGATCAGGTATGCTGACCTTCTTTCATCTTGTGATAAGTCCGCTGAATTGATGAGTTTTGGTGTCGGGTGTATCTCGGACCCAACATCAATTAATCTAGTTGGCATGCGATAGTCCACTTCATTTCGCGGCAAGTTTGGACACGTCAAATGTGCTCCGGGGCATAGACAGGCTTCAAGCCAGGGTTTGATGCTCTCGTCGAGGAGAGCACGCAAATCATTTGCCAGCCCTGATGGTTCAAAGGCTGTGGAATTCTGTTAACAACAGTTTTGAACGGGCCATTATTTAGGTATAATACCTTTTATTGTTGGAACTGTCAGTGTGGGAAGATATTTCCTAGTCTCCACAGACATGGGCCACATACTTCGAAGACCAGCTTTGAGGTTTACGAAATACAAACACCAGGAGCCATTCACAGAATCAAGAAACCAATGCAAGGGATCGTCTTTACCGGATACCAGACCATCGTAGGTCAGGAGCAAAAAGAATGTTTGACACACCGGACAGCCAGCCTCACAAGATGCTTCCAGCTCGCCAAACGATTCATAGTGATCCAAATCCCAGTCATAAATGCCTTTTGATCTCTGCCGATGCCCAACATCACCAGGCTTCCAAGAAATCGCAAGGCACTTATAACAAAAAGTCCCCTTGGATGGAGAAATCTCTTCGCTGCCGATTGATAGACGCTGAAGTTGTAGTTTAGACTCATCCATTGTCGGTCAAATGTAGTGGGTACGATGTATTGAAGTGATTAGAGGATATAATAATAGGAGAGAGATGGGTCTAGTATCTCCGGACTGTAAAGAACCTGAATATATACCACGTGCGCTATAAAATGCGTAATGCCCAATGATGCCTGATCTTACGGTTAGTCAGCTACCAGACATTGATACAGCAGAAGCGCACGATTGCTATCAGGTTGAAACGTTTCATGTTAGTAATTATTCAGGTTCACAATCTGTGATGTTGTATTGCTTTATCTGTCAACTCCAGTACCGAACCATAAGAGAACACAACCACGACAGCTTCTAGAGTCCCCACCTCTATTTTAAGGGCCATCGTGGAGCGCCTTGTCCCCACATGTTATGGTCCGTCCAACGGCCCCTAGCTCTCTACAGCGAGTCATTGAGACCAACTGAAGACAAACACGGTAACTTATCGTGTAACGTCTTGAATCAGAGAAGGTTAGGAGACAACGATAATAAAAAATATACCCAGCGAGATTTCGAATGAATGCGTGCCAATTGGATCACATTGAGGTCACAGGAAATATCCATCATAGTGCCCATTTTATCTCAGTCTAAGACAAAAAAAGTCAATGACGTGTTGGAAAAAGCCAGACCCATCATAAAGAGCAGGTCCTGCCGTCATTGAGCAATTCACCGTTACAAATCCGACAACGTTATGTCTTCCATGTTTTTACTTAAGTCTACCCGTCTGCCATTCTGCTCTCGCGCAATTCCCCACCTTACACGACCTCGTTCTTTACAACCAAGATTAAATAAGTTTCAACAAATTGCTACCATCAAAATGGCTGCTATTCGTAAGTAGAAAAGAGTATTGAATGGATCATTAGCTAACTGGTTATAGACAAGGCGAATAATGACGACCTCAAGGCTGGTGCCTTATTTGATGTTTCTCATATCACTGCTGTAGTTACAGGCGGTGCCACGGGTATTGGTTTGATGATTACTCAGGCTTTGGTGGCCAATGGAGCCAAGGTTTACATCACTGGTCGTCGAAAAGAGGTTCTTGAACAAACTCAAAAGGTCTATGGTGATGGACCTGGCAGTATCCACGTCCTCCCTGGTGATGTGAGCTCCAAGGACGAAGCTATCCGTCTCGCAAAGGAGGTGGGCGAGAAGGAGCCCAAGGGTATTCATTTACTTGTCAACAATGCTGGTATCGCAAGAGACGATGAGACCAAGTTCTGTAAGTCGAACCATATCAACGACCAAGATCTATGCTGACATGGTGTGTGAAATAGCTTCGGTCGGCGAGCCTGACATGACAGACGCCCAGGCTATTTCTGATCACTTCCTAAAGACTAAACCCGAGCAATGGGCCGAAACATTTCAAACAAACGTTACAGCGCCATACTACATGTCTGTAGCCTTCCTCCCGCTTCTCGCGAAAGGTCGCGACGCCGTACCCGGCTATACTTCCCAGATTGTAAACGTCTCATCCATCTCCGGCGCGATGAAAGGTTCTAGCATGGGTCAACCCGCCTACGCTACATCAAAGGCTGCCGTGACCCATCTCAGCCGCATACTCGCCACTCTGTGCAAGGATGTCAAGGTCCGCGTTAACGTTATTGCTCCGGGATTGTTTCCTAGTGAGATGACGACTGGCAAGTCGGATGAGGGTAACAAGAGCGAGATCAAGAAGAAGATGTCGAACCCTGCTGGACGACCTGGTAATGATAGCGATATGGCTGCTACCATCTTGTTCTTGGTTGGAAAGGGTGGTTTGTTTTACAATGGACAGATTGTCTATCCTGATGGAGGTAAGTCACCTCTCCCATGTCACGTCCTCGATGATACTGATCGTTGGTTTAGGAAACTGTCTTGTTCAACCGGCCGTTGCCAACTAAACCTATTCATAATGACTATATATGAAGACAATGGAATACCTCTTTCCATCATACCATTTCAATTCGCGATAGTGACAGCATTTAGAGACAACTTGAACAGCTGGTGCCGCTCCTATACATCGCCTATATCTAGCATACGAGAACACCGTTCTCGTTGTGAACATATTCATGCGCAACCGCCGCTTCTAAAGTAGCATCAGTCACTGGTTCTCAAGATAGCTCATTGACAAACAAAGTATAGAACTTACCAATAGGGGCAGTTGCTTCCTCAGCCTTGCCGTCGCAAGTACAGCCCAGCCAATATATCTTCCCACCCCACCACGGATCAGGTGCTGTGAACATACGACAGTTATTGCAGCTGTCGCTAAAGTTCTTCTTATCAGGCTGCATCCTGTTCAGCATTTCTAATAGTTTCTAGTGCGAGAAACAGGATCACTTACCGTAAGCTCGTTGCCATCATATCCAAAACACCTGTTGAGATCCAGAGCAGTGGGAAGGTAAGCCGAATTGTCGTATGGCAGGCATCGGCCTGAAATCGTATTGGTCTTGCTGTCGAACTTTATGTCAACGCAGCTGCGATCAATAGCAGCGGTAGTACTGCCGAGGAGGCAAATAAATACTGCAATTCTCTTCATCATTTTGAGACTTATGAAGAGAAGACGTTGAGGTCAGCAACAGCGTTTCGTGGATTGACATGGGCTATATAAGTAATTACGGTCCTCGGAATGGTGTTGCGCTAGGGCGATCCTTCGGAGGATATGTATGTCACGTAGCGGTACGTTAGGGTGTGCTTTACTAATTCCTTGTGGGAACGCTAACTTCTTGTGATGTCGGAATATGGTTCCGTGGACGAGAAGGGACGAGAAGGATCGTAGGAAGGAATGAGCTATGCTATTAGGAAATGCAATTCTGACATCTGACTGTCATATGGGCGAGAGCATTGGCGGCTGAAGTACCTAGCCATGGCGATTGGTCGGATAATTTAGAAGTCTTGTCATATACTCGGGTACGAGAAGCGTCACGGGCCCGACAGCTAAAGCCGAAAGGATGGACTAGCAGTGCGTGGTATGTCGTGGGGATGGCAATCGGCCCATTTCACTGGACCGCTGTGGGCCGAAGGATCTTTTGTGCTTTGGAAGGATTATGTCTTAGACAACTTCGCACAAATTACAGCGGGCCATCGACCGAATTTCTGCTCAGGGAAGAAGAACTGAGAATCTTGGGATATTCTCCAATTTCATGATATCAATCCAGTGCAATGGAACCAAGATATCGCAGCGATCTTCTGTATCTAGTTTCGATGTCCAGTAAGCTCCAGCCACTTAGTCCCGTACACGACTACTGATATCGACTATGCCCAACAATCTAGCAACCTCTTCCACAAGACCAGTGGTGATCATAACAACTTCCAAAACTAGCCGTCTTGCTACATTTAACACCGCTTGTTCCGACCGCAGAACACGAATTTCCACCAGACTGAAGAGCCGCAAGAAAGGTGTTTCGCGCTTCGTTAGCTGAAATGCTGGAGCAGACGTGAGTGCAGGTATAGGTGCAAGTCGAATTGGTGGCCGAGGAAGCAGAACAGGTCCTCTTGCAAGCTTGTACGCCTGCTACTGCGGATAGAGTGTAGATGATGAACAGTGGGTTGACCATTGTGATCGAGTTCTGGAATAGTGTTAGTCGGTCTCTTCAGTTCTTCTCTGCATGCTGGTCTTACTTGGACAATGAATAATATATTTGGAATAGTGATTTTGATTCGGTCTGGTGTAATGTTTGAGTTGATGGAGACTGGGGTGGTCAGAGGCTTTGGCTACTATATATGCAGAATGAAGGTATCGCTAACTTATCTCGGGGAAACTGGACATTGTTTCTCAGAACGACATTTAAGCTATAAACAATAGTTGTGAAGCCTATGTAACGGTCGCACATCGTCTCGCAAATGGTCCCGTCCTACATATGTTCGTGATACTTCGTGATACTTGTACTTGGTACGGGAACCACGTGTTCTGGATACAGGGCGACCATTCATATCTATCCTAGCGCCTCGGGCAGGCGTTCTTGGAAGGAGTCACTCTATCTGCGTCAATATCGTTTCACATCATTTTCTCCCATCCACACCTTCGCCTAAGTCCTCCGAAAGAGGAAAGGGACCACGCCCGATGGTCCATAATGTGTAAGCCAATATTGGATATAGATGAAATGTGTCTCATTAAGCGAAAAAAGCTTACCTCAATTGAAGTAATAACTGAGAGTGGCTGGTGTTCAGCGACATTGGTATATGCCAAGAGTATGCAGGGACTTCGGGCGATACAGGTACCGGGTGTAACATTCTCCAATACGAACCATTAAGATTGATGATCAACCCCACGAGAAAATCTGGGTACTGTCTTATGTCGTTCGTTGAAGCTTTTGCTGATCGCACCCACCACATCTTTGGTGCCTTGGCTCAGACTGGGCAGTCAGCCAAGGTGATCGTCTAGCCAAGAATCGGCCAAGCAGTCTGTCTCAGATATCGCCAAGGTCTTTCACCACATTTCACAAAGCGGAAGGACCCTGAAGATCTGTTCAACAACTACAGTTCCTGAGAAAACCTGTTGTTTTTGCAAATTGTCATACGAACACCAGAAACATATGTGCCACAACGCGAGCGAAAAATAAGGTAATGTAATAACGTATTAACTTCATTCATAGTCCACTATCTAGTACAGCTTATCGCCGTTCCATATGTGTTGGGTATTTACATCTAGCCTCCATCTCATCATTCATCTCATCCTTAAGCAAGGTTTCGCTCACTCTTCTCAATAATTGGAGGAGGGCGCTCAACCTTCTTGAAGAGAACGTACTTCTTGAACATGTAAGGAAGCCAGACCTGAGTCTCGTAAGACAGGAACTGCTTGGTAGGAACAGAGAAGACCTGGTCCAATTCCTCAAGAGTCATCTGCTTAGTCTCACGAACGAAGCAGAAGATCATACCCCAAGCAATGAGGTTCAGTCCAGCGTAGAACGCGAAGGCTCCAGTAGGAGTCATGACAGTTCTCATACGAGGGAAGGTCAGTCCAAGAACACCAGCGAAGGTGTTGTTGATGCAGACTGCCCAAGCCATACCCTGCTCACGCTGGATGGTAGGGAAGACCTCGGCGGAGTACTGGAAGGCGACGGGTCCTTCTCCGAGACAGTAGGCGATGGTGAACAGGTAAATGAAGAGAGCGACGGGTGCGATCTTGGCGGCCTGGTTCTCGGTGCCATTGAGAAGAGAGAGACCGGCGGCCAGGAGGAAGATACACATGAAAGGGAAAGTAGCCAGTGTCAAGGTTCGTCGTCCCTTGGTATCAATCAGGAAGAGAGTGGGAATGGTGAAGACGACTTGAATAGCACCATAACCGAGAGAGGCGTACAGAGCCTGGTCGTGGGTGAAACCACTCTCAGAGAAGATGGTAGAGCTGTAGAAGGAGATAATGTTGATACCGCACATCTGCTGGGCAAGCATGACAGTGCTGGCACCGTAGTTGGCACGTCGAATGCGAGGAACAGCGAAGCAGTCCCAGAGACGCTGGAAGTAACCAGAGCCAGCAGCGACCTTGAGCTCCTCGTGGTAGATGACGTATGAGTAGTAGTAATCGCGAGCACCGATGATGGGGTGAGCTCGGAGCTTGGCCATAGAGACAAAGCCTTGGGAGATCTTGCCGTGCTTCATCAGCCAACGGGGTGATTCAGGGCAGAAGTAGATGCCGACCATGAGGAGGAAGGCGGGGATGAAGGCGGAGCCGAGTTCGAGACGCCAGGCGATGCGACCGATGTCCTTGACGATGACGTTGGCGCAGAAACCGAGGAAGATACCTGGTGCTGTTAGTATCACCGCAAGATGAGATTGTATTGAAAGGTGACTTACCAATGACGACCCAGAGTTGCCAGAACATGACGAGGGCACCACGAATTCTAGCAGGAGCCATCTCGGCGGAATAGATAGGCACAGTAGCGTTCTTAGCACCGATACCAATTCCCATGATGAAACGGATGGCAAACAGTTCCTGCCAGTTTCGCGAAAAGCCAGAAGCAATAGGAGTAGCAGTCAAGCAAGCAGCAGTGATGAAGATCTCTCCACGACGACCAAAGTAGTGGTTAAGAGGATCAACAATGAAAGCACCGATCAGACCAGCAGTCAAGAAAATGATGGAGTTGATGATACCGACAATCCACTCATCAGTTCCCGTACCGTCAATGCCAAACTCCTTGGGGAAAGACAGGTTAGCACCATTGGCACCAGTCTGATCCCAACCCTGAGTAGCAGCACCGACGGCACAAAGACCGATGGAGTACCACAGCATCTTAGATCCGTGCCACTTGTGGTCTCGCTCGTAGATGAGAGCTTCGCGCTCGTCATCGAGAAGGTCGACGGACTCGAAGTTGTCGGGGTCACGGGCGATGAGGGCTGCTCTGCCGAACATTTCGGCGTGTTCGGACATGCCATTGGTCTCGCAAAAGAGGCGGGCGTCGGCGATGGTTTCTTCCTTTGTTTTGCGCTGAAGACAAAGAGTTAGTGGGTGTTGTGTTGGTATGGGTGATGAATCGTACCTGAAGAGGGTTCTCGACAATGTTGACGGCGGTAGAGCCACGGCGGCCTTGGCCAGCGTGCTCCATCATCTCCGCACCGCCATGAGAGCCGGTCTTGTCATCGTAGTGATGATCAGCCTTGTCATCATAAGAGTGACCGGGGGAAATATCTCTGTCAGCCATGATGAATTGAATCAATCACTGAGTAGTTTGCAGAGAGGAGTGAGTAAAGAGGAGAAGACTGCAGATCACAAAAAAACAAGTTCATGGCAAAGAAAAAGGCCCTGTATATATAAGCTTAAAAATAAAGACAGTGGTCTGGCAACCCTTTGGGGTCCAACTGGGCAAGCCGAAGTGCCAAGCCCAGGCAGCAAGTTAACAGTCTTGGCCGGCATGATATCACCCTGCCGCCAAGGTTGGGGGAGTGGAGACGTCTGGTGCTACCCCATGGGATCAGCGCGGAGAAAGGTGTGGGCTAATTGGTTGGGGTAGTGAAGGGTGAGATTGCAGAGGGCGGGTCGTGGAACCTTTTGAGACGATGATGCTTGTTTTTATTACTTGGATCATCAATTCCAGCAGATGATCATTTCCTTGTGTAGAGAGCGTTTGTATTAAAATCTCACATGAATCCTACAGAGTAGAACAGTACATAACCTTTGCAATTGTTCTTCGCCTTGTTCATATGAGGCATATCTTGTTCCTCAGCTGAGATCAGCCCAATCTCCCTTCCCCATCCCCAATGAATAAACTACTGTTAGATGCGGAGAATAAATGGACTCTAGCCTCCAGGCAACACAATTCTCGAGACTCCCGTTCGGCAAACAAAGGGAGAAGAAAAAACCAAGCTTTCCCCCTTGTAAGAAAAATATCCCCGCCATTCCCCACAACTCTGCCAAGGATATCGTGTCTTGGCTCGGAGCAAGTGGCCAATTATCATCGAGTTTATTTCACTGCCTGTTTTTTAGATCAGGAATTGTTGCCCGAGGATGAGAAATTTACGGGCGTTTTGTTCCCGGTGTGAAACTGTAAAATTTTTGCTGATCCTCCACATGTTCTGGTGGAGGTTGTCCACAGAATTAGCTCGTCGCTCAGTTATGTCTGGAAGCTCAATTGACTTTTTGTGGCGATGGAGCTTGAGAGGAAATTCTGATGCCTGGGAACTAGCAATATTTTAGTACAAGAGTGGTTTTTAGTACGGTTGCGGCTCTGGCTTGAGCGGTGACTAGTGGCGACCTTATTCTGTGAACATCGTCTGATCAGTTCATGTCTCGATTGTCGCGATGGATCAACGAATTGGTGTAGCAGATCCCGCAAACAATGATGATCTTACGACTGATCCGTTACTATACTAGGAAAGAATTGACAGAAGTCAGAATTACCTTTAGAGTTATTTATTGTCCCTTCGTAACGTCGTTAACAGCGCGTCTTGTCGTAAGCCCATCGACCGTTGGGGAGTGCAGGGTAACATGTCTCGCTTCAAGATGAAAAATCCACTACAACCAGTTGGATCACAAGCATAAATCAGTGATGTCACCAATAAATCCCAATGAGGTTAAGTGAGACTGCAATAAGCACCATGCACAATTCAATTCAATTGACGTTTTCTGTGCTAGCTAATAAAAAAAGACATGTGACCAACAAACAACCCAGTCCAGCCGGATATACGTTTTGGGATGATCACACGTCCATACCCCGGTCCTCCTGTCATCTACGGTAACCAAGACTCAATCCATCCAAGCTCTCTTTTTTTGTGTTTGTTCTTTTGTACTTTTTTTCTGCTTTTGTCAATAATTGGAGGTTTCTTACCTCTACAGACTCTGACCGATCGTTAACAAATGAGATACAAGCACGCACAAACTCACCAGGCTACATCACTGACTCTTCAAATGACAGCCCCGCCCATCCAAGAAGTCCGACGAAAGGATGGTCCTCGTCCGGATCTCCCATGTACTCGGGATCATTGCGGAATAGTTGGTCAAAAGTCCACCGGTGCTCCCACAAGGCCCGGACAAATGCCATGGAAGAAGGCTGATCGCGACCGGCGGGCTGAATATAGTCCCAGTCCTTCAGTAATTCTTCAGTAGGGACCTGATATTCAAAATCGACGACGACTTGTGAGAATTTCTTATCCCTGGCGTAGAAGGTAAAAAGGTCATCGTCCAGGGCCGGGGCATCGTTCTTTCTCTTGAGAGATGTATCGATGATCCAGAGATTAACGTAAACCTCTTGTCCGCGGATCATTCGCCACATGTTGCGGAAATTCTCGTCTTCCATGAATCGTGCCATATCGGTTTCGTTGTCGTACCATGCTGGATTGAATTCGATGCCGACGTGCTCCACGGTCCGGGGAATTGCGCCTTGTAGATGCTGGGGTGTGATCGGACCTCTAGCGGGATCTCGGAATTGTTCCATGTGGAATATGAAGAGGTCACATGAAGGAGCAGCCGTAACACCTTGTCGCGGGCCGTCGTCCTCGAAATAGTTTGAAGGATAAAGCAACATGTTTGGGTTGTAGGCAAGAGGTCCTTGTACGGCCAGGGGTTGAAGTAAAAGCAAGGGGTGTCTACGAGACGCCTGTTCTACGAAACGTTGCGACACGATGTACCATGATTCACGGCAAGTGAACCACAGAGCACGGTCGATTGTATACGTTGAGATACCTGTCGAGATGGTAGTAGACAAACCATTGTTGGCATTACCGTTGTTGGGTACATTGCGGTAACCAAACACATGAACGCCAGGACGATCATCCCGGAGACTGAATCTCCAGATCATGGTCTGGATTTCCTGGGGAAGATACGGGGGAGGATTTGGAATATCCATGGTTGTCGATTGCAAAGTAAGATGGACTAAGTCGATTTAGTGAAGTGTGTTGTCGTGATGATGATTGTTTACAGTTGGTAGCTTGATGTTGTGGGATAGTGAGAGTGGATGAGTTAGAAGTTAGAAGTCGTGAGTCAGGTGGAAAATAAATACTTTTTCGAACAGACCGATGGAATGGTGATTATAGAACATAGTTGTCACTGCAGTGGGCATATCGGAGGTTCGCGGCGATAGGTGTGCGTTCCTGTCCGTGCCGAATGAATTGATGACTGGTGAATGCTTACATCAGGTACACACACCGAACAAAGAGCAATACTTAAGACGACTTTATGTAATATACTAAGCTACTAGTCAAGAATATACGAACACAAGTCCCTTTGTCGCTGAAGAGCCAGAAGATTACTGCACACACTGAGAGTAGAAGTCGTTCGTCGCCTTGCAGGTACCAGTAGCGCAGCACTTGGGGCCCGTGAAACCACTTCCACCGCACTGACCCCACAGAGAGGCGCACTACATCCAATCAGCATTTGTTCAAGAATTACTAGAAGGATAAACTTACGTTACCAGGCTGAGTGTTCGTAGGAGGGTTCTGAGTAGATGAAGAAGGGCGTGCAGAGGTCTGGAGAGTAGTAGTGGGAGGGTTGGTGCTACCACCGTCATCTCCACCAGGAGCGCCGTTGCAAGAGAACTATAGACCGTTAGAACGAGATGTGGAAAATTAACTTTGTTTGACGTACCACTGAAGGGCCAGGGATGGTGTAGCTCTTAAAGTTGGAGTAGATCTAAGATAAACGGTTAACATTCGCTTCTCGACCAATCATGGGCAAACTTTAACTTACGTTGGCTGTGTATCCGGGGTCGGTGGCCTTGATGAAGCCAGGAATCTTAACCTGGTTTCCAGGAGTCACGCTGCCTCCACCAGAAACGCTAATCTGGGCACAGCTGATGTAGAACTAAGTTCCAATTAGCGGATGCGACGAACAAGTGCCTTTGCTTACCTGAGGGTCACCCGCGGGGTAAGGGTTGTGGATACCCATGCTCTGGATGCGCAGAAGGTATTCACCGTTGGCGATACAAGCGGGGAGGTTGAACGTGTAGCTCAAGTACATGGGCCAGCTGGACGAGCTGCCGCTGAATGAAGGACCTGTTCATCCTTGTTAGCCGTCTTTTTCCACATGGTTTTTGTTTATAGCATACCCCAGTCCTTGATTTTGAACCAGTTTCCACTGCCATCGTAGGAAGCAGCAGAGCTAGGTGCCTTGGACATGTATACAGAGATAGGTCCCTGATGGTAGACAGCAGTGTCGAGAGTGAAGGTGATGGATTCGCCAGCCTTGACCGCGACGGTCTGGGTGTTGGATCCTGAGGCGCCGACGTTGCATCGAAGGTCGTTCGAGGCGAGGTCTATACAGCACGAGAATCAGTATACCGTCGTCAAGTTGAAGAGGAAGACAGAGGCTTACCAGTGACAGGAGAGTTGTAGTTCGAGTTCTGTCGAATATACTGAAACACAGGATACTTAGTAGACCCAACACTAAGTTGCTGGAAGATATAATGCGCAGAGGCGCTCCGAACCAAGGCCACAGCGGCCGCGAAAGAAGCAGCGATCTTCATAGTGATGTCTGTTCGGGGTTGGAGTTAAGAGACTGGCGATCCTGAGATGTTCCTGCATGGACGAACAAGGCAGCATATAAAGACATACCAAGAACCGGGTCAAACGGCACAGACTGGCAAGTGATCACGCATCCTTGGTCATTTGTCAATAACACTGACACGATGGTACCCTGAGTGGCCTCAATGCATTGTTTAACCGTTGTCGAGGTCCGAAGACCTAATGGGGAAATGTGCCTTGCAGCCATACCGTTCCGAAATGGGAGACGAAATGGAGCTTTACACGAGAGAAAACATTGGTATGTCGATAGTTACAGCTAACAACTTGTTCTATATAGAGTACTCAAGATTGCTTGAGTCCTTTGTATTTGGGGAGAAGTTGATAGAAACAGCTTTCCGTTTCTTTACGCCATGCCGATGCATTCACTTTAACTTCAACAGTCTTCTGCGCTTCGGGAATAATCACCAGGGGTTGAATCAGAACATGACGGTCTGTCGGATAAACCGGGTGTTCAAGCCGTGAGTTCACTTTATCATCTCGGACCGTTGTGCTCCGTGCTCGAAGCAGTAACGTGAACATCCACTATCGGAACATTTACCCGGAGTCTGGATAGTGAAGCTCGACTACAATTGGATCCTTGCTACTTATTACGACTTTATTATAACCTCAAGTCTAAGTTACTACCATACGTATCCGTAGATTTACTGCAACAATTTTGCTTAGACTTGTAGATGGTGGTAGCGACTGATATCACTAACCCTATTAAGCACTAGCGTCTAATCTGGCAACGCATTGACGAATGACCCCTCATGAAAGTCTCCGCTCTGTTCGTTAGTCATGAGTAGAATTTATCCAACAAAGCAACCATGTCCACCTCCAGGCCGAGAAAGCACAGGGAGCGGCTGGCTTGCTCAGAGTGCCGGCAGAGGAAGCTCAAATGTGACCGTGGAAGTCCCTGTAGCAGTTGTGTTCGCAGGAGAGATGCCACATCATGCTCCTATGAAGTTTCCACCGATAGCGACCGTCGTCGCAACACCCAGGCCCAGGCGCGTCTTGAACATCTGGAGCAGCTCGTCGGTTCACTTATGGGACAACGTTCAAATGGCACTGTTGGAAGCACTACGGCTACTGAGTTGCCACACGGTTCGGGCCCTGTGGAACATACAATCCAACCATCGTCTGACATTTGTTACCAAGATGGCAGCGGTACAACGCATTGGTCGGCCATGCTGGATGACATAAGAGCTCTCAGATCTACGCTCGATCCCTTGGAAGAGGATGAAAGAGACGATGGAGATACAGCTGCTCGTCAGGCAGGAGTTGACATGGGAATGGGCGTCATGTTCGCCGCTAGCCTTTCACAATCTGTCAGCGTCGAACAAATACTCAATGCCCACCTTCCATCGCGACGGAACGCCAACCGCCTGGTGTCTGCATACTTCCGAGTTCGCTCATACGTCACGCCATATATACATTCAGTTCAGTTTCAGAGGCAGTACGAGGCTTTTTGGAACGATCCTGGCTCTGCATCGCCCCTTTGGATTTCGATCCTCTTTTCAATACTGTTCATTGCCACCAACATTTCCCGCACGGGTAAAGAAAACGAGATACCGGGTAACGGGCTTACGGTCGCTGCCGCTCAATGCCTCGCTTTGGGCGAGTATTTCCGACCCAAGGCCTTCTGCTTTGAGGCACTCCTGCTTTACATACATTCACGTTTCATCACTCGTCTAGAAATCTGTCCCGATATGGCTGGTCTGCTTAGCATGCTTGCCCATATTGCCACGATCTCGGGGTATCACAGACAGGATAACGTTCTCACTTTGACTCCATTCCAAGCAGAGATGCGACGTAGAGCGTGGAGTACGTTCATGCAGGTTGATCTTCTAGTATCGTTCCATCTGGGCGTTCCGTCGAGAGTCAACTTGGCAGTCTCAGATACACGGGCCCCAAGCAATCTTCTCGACTCCGATTTCGATGAACACAGCGCTGGACTACCCTCCCCACGATCAGATACTGAGCTAACTGGTGTGTCGTTTTCCATCCTCAAGCACAAGTTCATGACAATATTCGACAAGATCCTTCGACATGCGCTGGCAAGTCCCTCAACTCGGGCAGAAGACGCTTATATTGACGCTCTGGATGCTGAACTCATGGTTCTATACGAAAGCCTCCCGGATATATATCGATCTCGTCCAATTGAAAGTTGTATCGTCGATCCCCCTCAACTTATTGTCGCTCGGCTTTGTATCACATTTGTATACTACAAAAGTCTATGTGTTCTTCATCGTCCACATGTGGTGCAAAAAAGAGAGAAAAGCATCCAGCAATGCTATCAGGCATCATCTACCCTAATAACATACCTCCTAGAGGTTTACGAGGAGTGCAACCCTGGAGGTCAACTGGAAACTGAGGAGTGGTTCGTGAAGAGTATCACTTGGCATGATCTCTTACTGGGCGCAACGACACTGTGTCTTGTGGCCTGCGCCACACGCCAATCCACGGAAAGCCATGATGTGGACCAAACGCGTGTACAGGTTCTCTTGGAAAGGACCAGAACGGTCATTCAAAACGAGACGTCGGAAGATGGAGCGAGGTCACGATCCAGAGTTTTATCAATATTGGAGGGTTCACTTTCTCGTTCAGAGGCGCAACAAAATGGCGAAGGCATGGAAAGGATGGCCGATATGCCGACGTTACCACCCGCCAGCCCGATGCAAGAATTGCCAGACATAAATGAGGACATGAGCTGGAAGCCTGGGGAGGGTGAGCAGGTCCCCTACGAAACTGATTGGGATTATCTCAACGAGCTGTTTGGTTCCTCCCATCATGACATGTTCACAACATTGGAAATGCAGGGACTGTAAACATAATATGATACAGACATAGAAGTTGTTCTGTCGCAATACCTAGCGCTACGTGTTGTTTAAAATGAGTATCTACCGGCGACCTTAGTAGCTTCTACTACAGTCAGGAATGAGCCTACCAAGCCTGGATGCCTTGCTTTGATACGACTTTGCCAACGTCTTCATCCCTCTTCCCCTCCAAAACATTCTTTACAACCGCAGCTCCAATTGCAGGGTCAATCGCGCCCTGTGTTTTGTTCTGCTCATGGCCAACGCCGAGACCAGTTGCTAGGTATCCAGGGCTAATAGCCCATACCTTGACACCATCCTGACCGAGAAGCCGAAACCATTCCCTGCTAGTGTGTTAGTTCTGTTCTCCTTGTACTAGACCCATTCTGCATACCTCATCATCATGTTCATCGCAGTCTTACTGCTTCGGTACGCGGGCAGATGGAAGTTAGTCAAGGTCTTTGGCCAACCTTTGCTGGCCTGCTTGTTGGCTGGAAAGTTGGGATCTTCGGTCCTGGCAAGAGAGGATGTACCGCTGGCGATAAACATGAGACGGGGATCATCGGACTCAAGAAGCAATGGAGCAAATGTCCAGGTCAAGACGTGGGTTCCGGTGACGTTGACATCATAGGTCTTGTTCCACATTTCTCTTGCTGTCATCTTGCCAGCGGTCGCTTGTTGATCAAGCTGAGCACCTTTAATTCATCGGCTGGTCAGTATTGCTGAAAGCATGGATGGAGTTGACCTACCTGCGTTGTTGATGAGTGCATCAAGCTTTCCATACCTGGCCTTGACATATTCGAATGCAGATGCAATGGATGTATCATCCTCAATGTCAACTTGGATTGCATGGAGATGGCTGGCGGGAAACTCGTTCTTGAGGTCCTTGACGGCTTGCTCAGCCTTTTCGATGGACCTTCCTCCGACCAATACCTCATACCCTTTATCGGAACCGCAAATAGCCTTGACAATTTGGAACCCGAGGCCGGTGTTAGCACCCGTTACGAGCACGAGCTTTCGTCCGTCCATTTTGCTAAAGATCTTGTATTGTAGGATTGATGGGCCTGAAAATGGTATAGATGGAAGAAAAATTGAGATAGAGTGAGAGTGTAGTATTCACTGTTTTTTTCGTGCTCTTGTACCAGGTATTTATAACTCGAGATGAAAACATAATCGGCGAGAGCAGTGTCCTATTGTCTATCTCTAGTATAGAAACATTCGTTGTTACTCGCTGGTATTCTCTTTCTCCACAATTTCTCGGCCGTTAATTCCGCTCGGAATGCCTGGCGATAATTGGTATCTCGGCCGACGATCTCCATTGCAGCTAAGTCCGGTCCGCAAAACTCATTTTTCCTAACTTAGTGGAGCGATGTAACTAATCGAAATCCGCCTTACTCTCTCTAACTCTTTCCTCCTGATCTATAAACTCCTGTGTCTGGCAGTCAACTACAGCACTCCTAGAGACCAAAAGCTTCACAACCTCATAGTTGCCTCGCTCAGCTGCTAGTTGCACAGCACGTTTCTTGTCATTGTCTTGAAAATTCACATCAATTGTGTGCGCACCAAGAAGCCTCCGAATCGCCTCAAGTTTCCCCATTGCCACCACCTCGAATAGTGGAGTTCGACCAACTCCGTCTTTGAAGTTAACATCAGCGTTGTTTGCAATCAACAAATCGATGATGTCGTTGTAGCCCGCCCTGCATGCAGCAAAGAGAGGAGACCGTTGATAGTTATCTGGTCCATTGATATCAGCCCCCAAACCAAGAAGCGTTTCTATAAGGTTCCTTTTGTAAAAGTAGACCGCCCAATGAAGAACTGTACCAGAATAAGAATCATCAGCAAGGCCGTTGAGATTCGCCCCGAGCCGAGCGAGTTCTGTAACTGTTTCTAGATGATCGCCGTATGCCGCTAGGCGCAGTGCTGTTCTACCTTTCGCGTCCTTCGCCTCGATGCTGCCACGAAAGTGCTTGATGAGATGGTGACGCCCATGTTCAGCGGCGAGATGGATAGGGGCCCTACCGAAATTGTCGACGGCAAACTGGTCTGCCACTTGTCTCCGATGCATCAGGAACTCCACCATGTATCCAGAAACGGACATAGCGGCATAATGCAAGGGCGTCATTCCATCCACTCCGGCAGCTTTGGTATTTGCACCTCGGTCCAGTATTGCTTGGAAAGCCGATTTACGGCCATTGATGATAGCGTAATGCAATGGTGTTTGCCCCCGAATGTCGGGAGCGTTCACATCGGCCCCTTTTCGTAGCAAGAAGTCAACCCACTCTCTGGCATGCTCATCTCGCCAGACTGCTACATAATGGAGTGGAGTACACCCTAGGATGTCTTGACTTTTGGCATACTGCCACCAATGAATGGGCACCCGACTGACACCAGACTTGAACCCAACTTCCTGGCCGTCGATGACTTCGTACACATGACGGCTTTCTTTGTCGGAGGTACCAGCCCCATCATCCGGAAGACAGGCGACGGCATGGAGTTCCGTAAAGCGAAAGCTCGGGAACTTGCCTAGTGTGTTCGTATTGGGTGGC
Source organism: Fusarium incarnatum (assembly GCA_004367075.1). Classification (NCBI taxonomy): domain Eukaryota; kingdom Fungi; phylum Ascomycota; class Sordariomycetes; order Hypocreales; family Nectriaceae; genus Fusarium; species Fusarium incarnatum. Next base: position 15,655 of record QGDZ01000158.1, on the reverse strand, counting down.
ACCTTTGACCATTTTTGGCACTTATGTAGCATATCTAGAGCATCTCGGATAGCCTTGTAACGGTTACTGTTGAGCGTAGATAATAGGGTATCCTTGGAATCCACTGCTTCTGGGAATAGAGCCCTAGTACGCAATCTCGGATTCTTAGGCAAGGTGTCAATCCTCCTGACGTAATCGTCTACCAATGCCACTGCTCGTGTGAAAGTGTGGCTCTCCTGGCGGAACCCTTCGATAAGGCTAAGTAAAGTCATATAAGCCTTGCCAGCTCCACGCCAATCATGATGTTTCTGTTGCTGTGTCGCTTGGGAAATTGTAGCTTCAATAACACAATCTAGCTCACCGAGACGTGCCTGAGCATATAGTGGCGGAATGAGAGCAAGGTAAGCCTGATTCAAGTCCATGAGACCAGAATCCCGGATTGCTCTCGCCAGCTTGTTCAAGTTTGGTCCTCGTAAGCGGAGGCTGTCCCATTCTCCTGGAATAAATGTGCTCAATGTATCCATTTCAGAATGGCTGTCAATGGGACTCTCCATATCCGCTGCGGCGGCGGACACGAAGGTGTAGAAGAGGTGCCGAGCATACAGTTTTTCGAGTCCCTCGTTCGACTCTATGGCAAAGAGCTCTCTGAGCCGCGGTGTTGTTGTAGCAGGGTCCTCTTCAAACTCATCCATATTCCCGATGACTCTCCATGGCTCGAACTGATCTATCTCGTCACTGTATATGATGGAGGGTTTGGGTGTATCTACGGGCATCCACCACTGGAAGGCACGTTCAAGCTGCTTGGAACGTTCGCCTAGAAGAACTAAGACCTCTCCGGCGCGTGAAGTCTTATTTCGTAACCAGTCATCATCGTCATTAAGGAAACTCGATGAGCCCTTGGGTAAAGGCATGTCCCATCTTTCGTCTGTCGAACACAGCCACAGGGACAAAGCGGAATCAAGGTCATCAACACGAGCTTTCCATTGCCCGCCGTTGTAAGATAGTTGTAAACCGACAGCGTAAAGTGTAGGGGTACTATTGTCCTGACGTATTGCCACGGGAATAGACCATTTCCAGTTGCTTGTACTTTCTTTGAGCTTGGGACAGAGAGTTTCAAGAGTGACTTCCATTGCCTTCGCAAGAGATCTCGCTTCTTTTGACACCGGCCCATGCCAGCCTGCTAGCTGCGCCAGGAACCTTCGTACTTCCAATGTCTCCTGTGCTTCGTTGCCTGTGCGGCTCATGACCAGTCCTCTCGATGGAGTGGCTCTACCTGGACGTTTTGTTGCAGAATCAGTGGGCCCGGGTATTGACGATTGACATTTGGTCCAGTAATTGTCATCGTTCATCATCACTGTCCAACTCCTGTTCCTAGACAACTTAAAGTCAACGCCCCTTTCTTTGAACATCGATCCAGGGCCAGAGTTTGAGTCGGGGCTTCCCAAGGCCAGAGCCAGTCCGTCAAGTTCGAATTTCTCCTTCAGTCTCCGGCCACTCATAGGTGCACTAAAACTGCGCCGGATATAAGCTCGTAGAATAGTCATAATTATGACTGCGATGAGCTGTCCCACTGATGCGGACCAATGCATCCCTCTAAGGCCGATAAACTGGATCAAAAATCCGGAAAGGCATACCAGTGTTGCGATGACACAGAGATTGATGGAGGCGGTTGGCTGCTCTCCTGCATCGCTGGTAGACTTTGTGCAAGGCCTTCTCGATGATCGGAAACGCTGCCGAACAGACGAGCTCTCATTTCGAGCTCTGGATTCGAGCCCCGAAGAGACGGACGAATCTCCCTCTTCCTTTGCTAGTTCTACGCTTTTTCTCTTTCGTTGGGAGGTGGTGATGACTTGAGGAAAGCGTCGTGGGATAAGCGCGAAGGAGTGGAAAGCTTGATCACTGATAGTCTGTTTCTGCTGTAGCCAGACCATTCTTATCTTGCGCCCTGGACAAGGCTCATATCTCTCCTCTTCGGTGCTATGATCTACAACATGGGCACAGAGTGCCATCCCCAGGACGAGGATCACTGTACCACAGCTGGCCAGAGGAAAGGCATACCCAACAATGGTTTTGTCATCCTTCTTGAACTTCAGAGTAGGATGATACGTGCTAAATGCAAAGTATACTAACACTCCGAATTGCAGTATGGTGCCAAAACAGGCAACAGCCAGTCGCTGACCCCAAGTAGCCTTGTGGTACCTGTTGAGAGTAATATTCGGGGCTTTGGTCGAGGTGTTCCGCAAAACAATCAATTCCGAGCCAGAGTGCGATTCAGCTGGTAGTTGTGCCGTTTTTGACGGAACAGGGTCTTCCAAATCAAGATTATTCAGAGATATTGGTGTTGAAGCTTCTTCGTCGGGAACAGTAGGCCATAGCGATGACCGTGGCCGTATCTTTTGTTCCCAGCAAGCTCGAAACCTGCTCCAAACTCCTAGGGTTTCAGGATCTAAATTCCGATCAGCAATGTGCGTTAAAAAGGTCGCACTTTGCCTACCCTGCTTATGGAGCAATCCTTCGTCCAGTGCGTTTTCCAAGTTCATAAACCGGATCTTTGTGATATCTTCCCCTTGTCCTTTTGGCAGTAGGCAGATGAACTCTGTTACAGGAGCTAGCCCTTGACACCTAACAACATCACTACCGTTCCAAAGCTCGCAGGTGTCTTCTGAAGTGGACGACATAAGCTCCATCTCCGCAATAGAAAGATTCTCTCGCGACCTTCCTATGATTGCCCTAAGCCAAGGGGGACCGTCGACTCTGATAGCACTGACGATGGTAGTGATGATGCCCAAAGGTCCCATAGCTAATATAATGCAGTCTAACCAGCCCATTGACTGGCTTAGAAATTGCATAGTGACACGTTCTCCAAATAACGCTAGCAGGCTGATAGACATTAGTATAGATAAGTGCCTGAAGATCAACTAACGTACGGAGCTAGGTCCGAGAAAAGGTTATTACTGAAGTCATCACCAGAGTCTGCTTGGCAGATGCCAACCAGCAAGTTGAACAACAACAGAACGAAGAGATGATTTCGCGGATATAACATCTTGTTGCACATGAGACGAACAAACATACTGTAGAGCGGCTCAAGCCCGTTGCTGACCTTGAATGGTTTAATCCGGTTTCGTGAATGGAGATACATGTCCAGTTCTGTAGGCTTTCCTGCGAGGGGTCCTCGCAGCCTCATTTTCAACCCAATGCGACAGGCGGCATTCAAGATCCAGTCAAAAGTTTCAGAGCATGTCATTGGGCCGCTCCATAAATCTCACCTACGCGCTGAAGTAAGATTTAGTGGCGGTTCAGCTTCCAACCAGAACTCGCCTTTCAAGACCCCGGTCCAATATTGAGGCCCACCGCGACGCACGTAAATAGATTTATGGCAAGCCAGAAGAGGATTATTGCTACCAGAAGTGTTGTTATATGAAGTATGCATTGCTGGTTTTCTTATTATCGCTTCCTAAGTAGTTTTATCTCTGGCTGACCGGCAAACGGTCAGGTCTTCCAGATCAAGGCATATGTGAAGGAATTTAGGCTGGTGGAATGACATTTTGGGAAGATTGATTGGTCTGGTGAGGGAGATAAAACGGAAATAACATCGCTTCTCATGTCGGTAATATTTACAACAATAATTGGCCCTTCTGAAGCACATGCCCTCAACTCTTCTAGGCTCGACGCTATGAGAAAGCGCGAATACCCAGCCAGCTTGCTTCGGTATAGGCATCTATCAAATTGCCGAGCTACGTCTCGGCGTCCACGTGAGGTTCCAGTTGCTTGCAAGTCCGGGCGTCAACTTGATAAGCTCAGATGCTTCGGATCGCAGATCCTGGAATTCCTAAACAAAATCGGGTTGGCCTTGTCACATTGAAGAAGCATCATCCCAACCATCAATTATGTACCTGCAGATACGCTATGGGCTTTGCAAAGGTTTTCCAGATGTTGGATCGGTGGTTTTAATATTAGGCAGCAGCATTAAATGGTAGTTAAGACCGTATATCATCCTGGCAATACAGTGGGGTTAGGAAGCCGGCACTTACACGGGCTTTTAAATCTTCGCTTTAGCAAAGGTAACTAACCACTCAGACGTTGCAATTACAATACTACAGAAACTTAGATAGATTAAAACGTGCCTCAATTGTAAACTTTCTTTCATTATAGGTGATTTTAGTTCTATTAGTCTGTTTTACATATAAAGGAATAGACACTAGTGGTGGCATTGACATTTAGTAGAAACTTTAAACAATAGATGATTCTTGCGCGGAATCTGTAATTGCCGATAATACTTCTTTTACATAGTAAGTACATTATTCAAGCTAAAGTTGGAATCTGGAGCGCTTCTATAAAAGAAGAGGTGACCGCACTTAGAACTACATCACTCCAGCAGACAAGTCACACCATCTCACTATTATTTTACCAACACTTATCGCAAACCCCCACCTCTCTCGCTATGAAGCTCAACACCATCTTCGCTGTTTCTGCGCTTGTGTCTATGGCACAGGCTGCACCTACTGAGCTCGAAGGCGCCCAGCTGCGCGCTGTACGTTTTCTCCCCCGAAATATCGAACAGCTGATCTAACCCTGACTTGTAGCGTGACGTCAACACTTGCAGGGCACCCGGCCAGCATAAGTGTGCAGTCATTGTTTGGGCCAGTCTTGCCACACTTGGTCTCCCCGGAAGTACTGTCGGCGGTTCTGGAGTCAACGTTGTCGATGGCAATTGCGGCACTATCATTGCTGACGGCAAGCTCAAACGCGACAGTCCTGGCTTTAGTGCCGACTTTACCACCACCTACGGCCCTCACTTGTACTTTGGCGCAAACAGTATCGGTCTTCGAAACATCGGCGGTGTCAGGTACCAGTACAATGGCAACAGTTATAAGCAGGAGAATTGCTTCAGCACTGCGGGTACAAGCGGAACTATGGCCGTTGATGCTATTCAGTGCAACTTCGACTGTTAGATAGACTATATAGGCAGTAGCTCTACTCTTAGTACCAATCCATTGGTGTACGATCGATCTCGAAAAGCGAAACATTTTAGGTCCTGAGCCACGTGGTAAAACAAAGACTTGGCGAACTTGGCACACATTCCGTGTTAAGTCAGAACAAGAAACAACGAGGTGAGCTTGGAATTGATCAGCCTGGAAGGGGAAGGAGGATTCTCACGGTGCCAAGTTATTGTTATCTCGCCAAGTCTCGACTACCTCACTGGGTTATGCTCCGTCCAAGCTTAGATGATTTGATAAGCGATCTTCTGTAATAGGTTAGAAGGATCGATTCGCATTGACCGGACGGTCCCATTTATTACTCCTTTGAATATTCACCACATGGCCTGTGGGTCTGTATCGGAGAAAACTCCCAATTGAAACAATAGCCTCAACCGCTATCCCACTTCGAGTAGGTATTAATGCAAAGTAACAGGCACGACAATCGGATGAAACAAATACACCATCAGAGATTGTAAGAACTTGCCACTATGATTAATGTCTCATCGGACTGTGGCGCCAAGTCCAAACATCTGCCTACTACTTCTGGTGCTTATCTACATTAGTCGAAACATAGAGTTAGCCGACCATACCTTGGACATCCCCTTAATATGGAAGGTAACAGCACACGAGCATAATCTAGGTACATCCCATGACCTTCTTTGCACAAGTCGGATTGGTCAATGGATCGGACGCAGCCGTTTGAGATCTGTATCACCCGTAGTGGCCGTGTCTTTGTCACGGCTCCGGTACCTACATGGTTGCAATAGCACGCTAAGGCTGCACGAATTAGATCCATAATGCAACCACTATCATCCGCCACGTTCGGATCAGGGATAAGCAATAGCATCTGGATTATTATATGAACAGCTCCGATCCCAAATGTTAATGACTGGGGAAGGATCCTCAATCCCCACAAGTTTCTTCTGATCTTCCTCGCAGCATAGGTCCTTTCCATGGCATCGACTTCTGACAATAGAGGGCCAGAGCTCATGGCTGTTATGGTAACCTTCTTTACTACATCTCTTGTTTCTTGTTTATTGAGGCTTTATGTGAGAGGTTTTATAGTTCGTGCAGTGAAACTAGATGACTGGTTTATGGCCCTCGCGATGGTACGTTTACCTGTCAATTGTGACCACGATCCCAGCAGCGCATGAACATTTGTTGATTTTGTTCTAGACGACTTTCACTCTATATTCTGCCTTCTCGATATACGGCATCACACAGGGAACCGGACAACGCCAACACAACCTGGAGAGAGCGCAGATCACTAGAGCTATGATGGTAAAATATTGGGACCCAAATGAATCATATATCTCTAACGTTTGTTTGTGTATAGTGCTTTTGGTTCGGCTATATCTGGTACAGCCTAACTATGGTGGCCTGCAAGCTGTCAATTGGCCTTTTCCTGCTGCAGGTAGTGACTCGCCAACTACACAGATGGATAATCTATATCACGATGGTCTGCTCGACTATTTCTGGAGCGCTCTTCTTCTTCATTTCTATATTCCAATGTCAACCTATATCGTTTGCTTGGGATAAATACCAGCCAGGGAAATGTATTGACCTGAACGTCGCTATTTCCCTTACGATCACGTATAGCATTACAGCTGTTATCACGGATCTCATCTTCGCAGTACTACCAGGGTTCATTATCTGGAAATTGCAGCTTAAAAAGAAGACGAAATACTTTCTCATCCCGCTGCTTGCTATGGGATGTCTGTAAGTGGAACATTCCTTCTGGATTCTGTTTGTTACTATTGTACTAATCATGAGTATAGTGCAAGTGTTGCCGTCATCGCCCGTTTCCCATACTTGGCGATGTTCAAGAAACCCGACTTCCTTTGTACGTGATTATCAAGACAGCCTTTCCTAAATAGACTCGACGCAGTTGACTAACTTGTTGTTAGATTACACCGTTGATGTTGGAATCTGGTCAGCGATCGAGCAAGGCTTAGCAATAACTGCAACCAGCCTAGCGACCTTGCGACCGTTGTTCAAATTAGCAGGATTTCGTCTTGGCCTTACTAGCAAGCCTTCGTTCAGCCCATCGAGCTATAGATCAACGACACGTACTGCTAGGCAAGAGCAAGCGCAAGGCGGCCTCGCGAGTAACGACACTTATAGACTTCCTTCTATCAGTCGTCCGCCAGTAGCTCTAGATAGCTCACAGATTGGGTTGAGGCCAGGATCACCGGAGGATGGGCCGATTATAATTCAGACGAACACAAGATGGTCCATCTCGTCTTCGCATCAACTGAAGAGCGATAGCAAGGAAGAGCTACAATGGGGAGAGCGTTACAATGCCCGATGGTGATTCTATAATATTGTTGTAGAGTTTCTTAAGTATCGATGTCACTTCTTATCACGACCTTATGATAGCAAATTGACTTGTGGAAAAGTTGCAAATCACGTTCTCTTCCTCAGCAGTCCTATTATCGCCCCTGGAAGGTACAGTATACCCACATGATTCAGTCACGGATTGGTTCTCGCAACAACCAAGCGTTACGTTACTTCGTGATACAACCCTCAGCCAATCTACAACGATGGACTTGGCTTGTATCTAACTTCTAGGGCACTTGCTTCAGTCAAAGGTTGGCCAAGCCGGTGCAATATAATCATCTCAATTCGCTCTAGTTGAATACCAGCACGCCGTTGTCATTGGTAATGCGGTCATCCAGATTAATCCCTTGTCGCTCCCTGTATTCTCCATCGCACTTGGGTAGCTCTGCTGTCAGAGTAGTTCCCTCGAGTCTAACATCCTGAGCTGAGTGCGACCAGTCTATCATTGAATCATATCAGTCAAAGGCATCCTATGAACAGAAGGCGTTAGAGCGTACCTGCGCCATCCCACATGAACCAACCGTCCTGGTTTCCAATAAATTGATCAAGGTCGATCTCGGATTCGCAGGGCTCGCCGTCCCTGTTTCTGACTACAGCCTTGAGGATGTGTCCATCATGGAGGTGGTAGCTTTCAGCAGATGCAGAGAAGGACATGATTAAGGTCTGTTTGGCTGAAGAGAAGTCGATAGTGTTGAAGATTGTATTGAAACGGTAAGTTGTGATGGTCCTTGGCGGTAAGGAAATAAGCATTATATACGCGATTACAATGGACCAAGTTCTAGGACTCTCCATTGAGCTAAGGTAGCTAAGTGGTTCCATTATCGATAAAAACATCTTACCGCAATTTGGGGCCAATGGGAATACGCCACGCTCTGGGAGTGTCTCCATAGACGTTGATGGTCCCTGCGTCTTACGTTGTAATAAGCCGTTTAGTAGCCGCAGTAACCGGTATGTCAATATTCAGAACATAATTATACTCGAAGGCTATCTGTGTTGAAGCAATAACAGAACATATCGACATGGACACTCCTTGATGTTGAGTCAAGCCGTCCTACTTTGTCCCCACGAAGTGGCCCCAACGAGAAAGAGAAGAGCAGTACAAAATTCCCGAGGACTCACTCCACAAAGCCATCCTCACGTAGCTGCGCAATTTTGCTGTCGGATAGCGCAGGCTTGCCCTTGGCCTTCAGCTGTTTCTGGAGCTCCTCCTCCGTAACCCGGAGGACACCTGCACCAAGGCCGTGATGCGTACCATCTGGGAGCTCAATGAATGACTCGACGTCTGGACCTCCAATTTCCTCACACTCTTTGGCTTCCCATTTCGTTCCAGTGATATCAACGCCGATGGGAGGGCCACCAGAGCGGGCAGCGGCTGCCTGCTCCTCCGGGCTCAATTGCAGGAATTCTCGTCGAGCGGCCTCTGGATCCCGCCTGAGACTTTCCTCAGTCGCGTCGTTCTCTTTGCTCGCCATTTGGGTACTACCAGCCTTATGAACGATCAAGCACGTTGTGCCCACAGCCTGTGCCGCCTTGCCTTCGTCGGTATGCCGTCCACCACTCGTTGATAGTATTGTCGGCCCAGATGCTGCGAGTGTAGCCGTTAGGACACTTGTAGAACTTCTCGTTTAGAGAGGCACTGGAGGCTTGATAGTCACGTTCGCAGTCGGCGCCGCAACGGAGATTGTCGCCCAGGGCGGCGGTGAAAAGAAAAAAAAAGATAAAGATGAAGATCTTACCCTCGAGCAAGTTCGGGGCGGTTGGGGGTTATAAGTGAGTGCAAATTTAGCCGCAGCTATGACTCAATCCTCTTAGGAGTGTGACGTTGTGTTTGGACGGGTGGGTGTCCTGAGGTGTTTATGGTAGTGTGATGATGCAACTTGTGATAAAAGGTAAGATCGCCTCTCATACACGAGTCTCCCTTTATATGAGTGGTTGAAGCTGAGTAGTTAACGTAGCACAGAGTATTGATGAGTATATTGGCTTTTATAGATAGCGAGATTCTCTCATAGCCCGGAGCCTTTGGTCCATCTTTGACTCAATCCACCAGGCAGGTCTTTCTGTGCCTCATACCTTCAGCCTATGAGCGCTCGTTGTTGGTAGTCAAGGTGCATGGTGGCGCCAACTGCCTTTGCCGTTAATGTAAAGAATTATTAGTCTCTCTCATAACGGCAGGTAGATAAACTCGTTCCGGAACAAAACAACCATGCTGCGCGTAGCCGTCTGACCATAATGCATTGTCAACACCTTTGGTAATGGATAAAATTTTGTTGGAGTATCTTAGAGGCGTTTTAGACAAACGAGAAATTTACATTAATCCTGTTTTGGTTCTCTTCGATGAGTTCCTTTGGGCAATGTTGTCTCGATGCAACGCACAAGTGGAACCTCGACCCAACCTTGTCACGCAATATTTCCGTAAATAAATACACACGATATTGTCCCTTTGGAACCCGATCAACCGGATTGGCCATCGGAGCTCATGTGCAATATCAGCAATAGTCTGTCACCTGAATTCTCATATCATACCTACCCTATATTGACCATTTTCACGCCACTGTAAAAGTCAAGCGGGGGTCGACTGGCCAGCAGCTGGCCACCCAAAAATGTGAGAGACGACAGGGCTACCCATGTCAAATTTGAAAGCTGTTGGTTCTGACAACATCTCGCTACTGAGCCATTCGTCAAGAAACAGCGCCATTTCGACCGGATAAGCGGCACATTTGCGTTGCAAACTGAAAAAATCTTCAAGATAATTTTGAAAGCTCCAGCATTTCTTTCTGTTTCAACCCACCTGCAATAGACGGTAACGAAATAAAACCACTTCTCAGGAACATCAATCTTCACTAAAATGACTCCCACTGCCCAGCCTGACACATCTTTCCTCGACAACTTTATCCAGGCATCTGCCGGATATCTTATTCCCGTCGCTTGTTTGGCAGCCAACCTTGCTGCCTACCTTAACAGAGATCAAACAAAGCCCTATCAAATTCTTGGCCTCAACGTCCTTGGCAACCTTTTCCTCCTCTATGCCTACCTCCGAGGTGATCGAGCCGCTTATCATGGAAAGGACAGCGATGCGCGACGCAGTGACGCTGTATCATCTTGAAGACTTCTAGCCCGGAGACTCCGCACTCGAGAAGCTGAGGAGCGTCAGGGTAAGTGAGCGTTATCCACATATTGTGCAAGTCTAACCATTTCAAAGGTTTGCGAGAGAGTCCTGGCTGTTGGTGTATCCTGCGTTGTGATTGGAGGTTATGTTAGGGTAGTACATAGAACTTGAGGCGGTAGGATGTGTCACGTGAGGTAAGCTAAATTCAGCTCCAGGAGTGTTCTCCTTGAAATCAGGCTGCGAGAAAATCACCACATCAGTAAGAGGGGTAACCTGCAATTCAACCGTCTTTTAACCTGAAAAGCACTTATGAGGTCTTCCTCGCGTCGAATTCTTTATTTAAAGTACTTAGAGGTGATGCCAATGCGACCATGGCCGACTTAGACCCTGCGTTGTATACGATCGCATGGATCGCGCCTCTCGAGATCGAAGCCCAAGCAGCTCTCCACATGCTCGATCACAGACATGAAGGCCGGTTTCCGATTAGTCGAGGCGACGACTATATCTTTGAAGCTGGTGATATTAACGGTCACAACATCATTATCGCGACATTGCCACTGGGCCAGGAATATGGTACCGGGTCGGCTGCCGCTATTGCCAGTCAGATCAAGAAGTTCTTTCCTAACCTCTGGTTTGGTCTGCTTGTTGGTATTGCTGCTGGTCTTCCCAACCATCAAAAGGACCCGCCGATTGATATTCGACTTGGGGATGTCCTTGTTGGAATATCCACACAGGAGAGCGCTGGTCTTGTAGCCTATGATTTAGGGAAAGAGACTGCTGATGGATTTGAGCTTTTGAATGGTGGGCGTGTCCTCGCTCCCGTGGAGACTGTCGTGAGATCAGCTATTGGCAGTATCAAGATGTCGTTGAATGACACCGGGGCCTTCTTGCCGTTCTACGAAAGTATCAAGAACAACCACCACTCTAGTGGTACTTTCACGGATCCTGGTCAAGATGAGGATGTACTGTACTACCAAGAAAGTTCGACAGGGACTCGAAAGGTTATGCAACGAGAACAACGCCCCTCAAACAAACGAACAAGGGTCTGGTATGGCTCTATCGGATCTGGAGAGAAATTAACGAAAAACAGCCAAAAGCGGGACCACTTGCGGGATACTTACAATCTCATTGGTCTGGAGATGGAAGCAGCTGGTATCATGAACCGAGTCCCTGTAGGTGTTATCAGAGGAGTGTGCGATTACGCAGATGAGAACAAGAACAAGAAATGGCAACCTTTTGCAGCAGCAATGGCTGCTGCATATGCAAAAGCCGTTCTGCTCCGCATTGGGTCTGGGCAGGGTGCCCCGAAGCCGATGGGTCAGTAAGGCCTCTTATTCGTTCAGTAGAATGTTTAACTTATACTGTTTTTATCCAGGGCTGAAAACTGGTACGATCCTATGTGACCTTCCAACAAGAACGGACCGTTTCTTTGGACGAGAGGATGAGCTCTTGGAGATTGAAAACAGCCTTGAACACGCATCTGGCTCGCTCAAGAGTGTTGTTATTTGTGGTATCTCTGGGTCAGGCAAGACTCAGTTGGCTCGCGAATACGTTGCGCGCAAGGCAAACGACCTTTCGGCAATATTATGGATCGACGCAAGCACGGAACTGACTGCAGAGCAGTCCTGGAATTCCTGCGCCAGCTACATCCAGAGAGAAGTCCCTGGCCTGAAGTTCCAAGATCCAAAAACGTCACTACGTTCCTTCGTCATGGAGTGGCTGCGAACGACCACAGCAAAGAACTGGCTGGTCGTTATTGACAGAGCGGATGCTCCGATGGCTTCTAAGCGATTGTTGGATCCTTTCACTACATTAAGCCACGGCTCTCTTTGCATCACAACAACACATCAAGCAATTGCTAGGGCCATGCGGACAAAACAAATTCTCATTGAGCGTCTAGATCCAGTATCCTCTCAAAACCTCCTTCTCTGGCGAGCGTTTGAGAGCCAAGATGAACATTCGACTGAAGGTGTGTGCTCGTCATTACATCGACCAGGTCTCTTATAACTGATACTGACTTTTTCAAGTTGTTGAATCGGTGATACGTACAGCTAAAGTTCTCGACGGCTTTCCACTCGCAATTGAACTTGCTGGAATCCTTGTCAATGAGGGAATAGTCCCACTAATAACCTTTGCAGAAACCTTTATCTCCAAGTACAAACAGCTTTCACGATTCAACGTTGACCCCGGGACTTGGCTATGGAATAGGAGCAACTCATTGTTCGATATGTTTGACGATCTCTACAAATCACTTGTAGTGAAAAGCCCCAATGCAGGCCTCTTGCTTACCCTGTGTGCCGTATACGGTCCCTGGAACCTGCCCATATCTCTTATCCACGGACTGCAATTTGCTACAGATGATGAGCGACCAGATGACCTAACTTGTTGGAATCAGTTGAAAGGATTAGTTGACGACGAGGTCGAACTCAATTTGGCAATTTATGAAATTTGCAGAGTATTCTTAGCAAAAAAGCAAATCAGCGCCGATGGCAGTATTCAGAGTGTTGTACTCCACAGCGCAGTATGTCAGTGGCGTTTTGCTACGATAGGAGAGCAACGGCCTGAGTGGATAATGAGGACTTCTTTTGGTCTGGCAAGGCGTGGAGAAAAACTCAAACAATCGCCAAAGTAAGCTGTGCGACTGTCGTATAACACGGCAAGACTAACTTTGAAAAGGACCACGGTCGAGGAGGAATCTCAAATCGATGTGACCCGAGGGTTCTTGCATTTATTCGACAAATGTCTGAAGTCCATCGAGAACCATGTCCCGAGAAAGGACCTGGAACCAGCTACTGGAAAGTTTGCCCAGCACTACTCTACGTTTTGCTCCTGTAGTGCTCCACTATACCTTTCATCGGGTAACCCGGCTAAGGCAAAAGAGCTCTTTTCAGCTGCAATAAACTTCGCGAGATCATCTGACTCGTACGACCGGGATTTGATGCATCTGCTCTGTGGCTTTGCTAGATGCTGCAGGCGGAGCGGAGATCTCAATGCCGCTAAGGAAGCTCTGGAGTCATCATTGGAGATTGCTGAGGGCGTTTGCGGATACAGAAGTGAGCAGACCCTAGAGATCGTCTCCCAGCTGAAAATGGTAAGAGAAGCCATAGCCATGGAGAAAACCCACCGACGACGGGCGGCTGTGGCTAGTACAGGAAGCAAACTCAATAACGTTGAAAGTCACCCTGAGCCTTCTAGTCCAAGCCCGGCGGCCGTGGCTACTACAGGAAGCAAACTCAATGATGTTGAAAGTCACGCTGAGCCTTCTAAATCCAAGAAAATAAGCTCCAGACTCGGAAAATTTCTTTTAAGAGGACTCGGATTAAGATCACAGGCAGAGGCCGATGATAGGAGAAGCCAGCCCGACTCAGAGATCGTTGACCCCGTAGTACTCCCACGATATATCCGGTGGAGTTCAAGCTTTTCAAGCCTTTGGGACGAGCAGGCTCCACAAGAGCAGGCCAATAGCAATTGTTTGGACTTGTATAGTCATGACGACCTCGCTTCCCAGGCTCCTGCGGCGGTCTCACATAATATCCACCGCATCCTCCCAACAGAGTTCGCTATGGATGAATCAATGCAGCACCCTGATTCTTGGCCATCGACGGAATTCAGTATAGATGAATCAATGGATGTCAATAATTCCGGGATCGCTTTAGAAATCTGTTTCCATTTCGCGGAATCAATTCTGAGTACTATAAGGCTACGAGGGACGTTGCGCCTAACGGTCAAGGACGGTGTGGATGTTGAAGCTATCCATCTGACATGCCAGCCTGCACAAAGAACCGATCGGCTGCCACCATACATCCGGAAAACTCATGTGCATCAAAAAATCGCTCTTTTTCATACTAAAGGGAGTCACTAAGGAGCGCCATACGGAAGTAATTGTAGATATCTTCTGTCCACCAAGTCGCGCTTGAACAAGGCCTGTACGCAAAATGAGCTCGCAAACAGGAAAAGATTCCCAGGTGGTGTATACTGCTATCCGTTTCATTTCACCTTGGAAATCAGCAGTTCGCCCACCCCGCGTCATGTTGATGATTCAGCCATGTGTTCCGTCAAGGCCAATTTCACGTTTTATGAGCCTAATGGTTCAAGAAGTGATATGGAACTAGCCAAAGAGGTCCCTGTACTAGGTTCTCACACCTCAGAAGAAGACTTCATAACCAGTTTTGGTGGAAGCTCTGGATGTCTCGCCTTGCCATACAGAATCTTGATCAAGGACAACGAGTTCCTCTTTGGCGATAGGATACCGATCTCCATAGCGGTAGAGGCATCTATCACGTCTGCGAAACGCCTCAGATGGAAGTGCTGTGTTATCCAAGCGGAGGAGTATTTGACACCATATGATGAAAACGGAAGCACGTTTGGTTTCAGTACAATAGTCTCACAAGAATGGACGAGTGATTTGTCAGAGACGGTAGTTGTAGAAAACGGGATGCGACTTGGTCTTGAGCATGGTACGCTTTACATTCCGGTTAAAATCCCCTTTCCGACTTGGAAGAAGATAGACCCAAGCGAGAAATATCGCTTACGTACTACCTGTACTTTGCCCGGCATGCGGGTGAAGCACTATCTCAAAGTAAGTTACAGATGTACTAATACAAAACCTAGTTTATTAACATACTTTGGTAGGTTACTATTGGTATCTATTTCTTTAATACTTTACAAAGGGATACTATAATTGTAAGGAACCATTCTATAACTGTTCTCTATTATTAAGCTAGTTACTATATAAAGCTTTTCTTAGGTTAATTTACTATTAATATTAAATATACAATATTTAACTAAGATTTTTAATAATAGTAATATATCTGATAATTTTTAACTTTATAATAGGCTTCTATCTTAAACTATACTTTTTAAGTACTATAATTCTAATACTTATATAGAGCTTTTTATTTTTACTTTACTATTTAAGTTACCTTAGTATATAATTTTCTAATATAAGCTGTAAGGAACTGAGATTGTAAAAAATAAAGCTAGATTATCTTTAACTATTTGCTAATGTTAAAGATACTATAATATCAGTTTCAGACTGTAGCATAAAAATGCTTTGCTTTCTCCCTTTCGTTCTTTTCTATGTCTTCTATTACTAACATTACACCACAGAGACATCGACTATCCCCGCCAGACTAACCAAGCTCCCTTAATAGCTATCGACATGACGTTAAAAATGAGCATTAGCATAGGCTTGATATGCAAATAGCAAATGTTATCCAAGAAAAGCGATGGAGAAACCTATACGCTAACA